>CM070622.1:51568890-51868890 GCA_036346255.1 Ampelocalamus luodianensis | reverse complement strand
CCGGCTCATAATTAACACCTCCCAAAGTACTTAGTCAAGAGAGGTTCCATATCCCCCTCGTGTGGTTAGCACGCAATAATTGCTTGGATCAATGGCACAAGTAACTCGGTCCTTAGGGACTTAGGCACCATTCCACACACCCAACCGATCACATCAACATACCATTGTGCCCAAGTCAAGATATAGTTTTGTTTTCAGTTTTTGATTTGTAAATCAATAAAACACAAGGGTTGGACATAATGGAGTAGTATAAGTAGTTGTGTGATCAAGATCACCGACTAAGTCGGTGATCGCCCAATACTACCGATACTAGGCATGGCTAAGCAATATTTATTCGAAATCTACTAAGTGACAAAAGCTCATCCAACGAACTCTAATCACAGCAAATAACCTAGGCTCAGGTAGTAGAGGATAATTATTTACCTACAGATTATGCAACTAGAGGATTAACTAATCAATTTAACAACAAAATAGCAATGCATACATAGAAGTTAAACAAAATATTAGACTTTAAAAGTAATGGGATTAATGGGAAATGATCAAACTGCTTGCCTGCTTGCTGTTGCTCAATTTGTTGCGGAGGGTCGTTCTCGGGGTTACCGCAAATATCGAATCCTAAGCGAAGGAGCGAAAACAACCAATAAGACTAGCAACACTTAAACAAAAGAGCAAGCAAAAATTATCCAGATCGATTTAAATTTATACACAAGGTAAAATACGAATATACCTAGACATAGAAACCTGGAAAACCTAATTTGGATTTGTGGTGCAAAAGATATTCTCTAAAACCTATTTTCGGCCATAATTAGCACTGTAGCAAAAACATTTTCTAGAAAGATTTTGAAGCTGAAATTTTTATGGTGGCTTCCTACTGGTATAGTGATAACCCATATAAAATTTCAGGTCATTTGGAGTTAAAACGATTTAGTTATGATTTTTCTAAGTTATAAATCTAAGACATGATTAATTTCAGTATTAAAGACTATGGTAAAACCTATACTAAACTAAAGTACTTTAACAGATGCATTTATAGAACTTTAGTTTGTTAAATTTGGAGCTACAGAGAAAAAGATATGAAATTTTGAAGTTTAAAACAATTAATAAGTGCAAATAAAAGCTCTCGGAAACTAAATATGAAAAACCATCGAAACAGGGGAGGTCGTGGGCCGTTGATCAAAGATCGCACGGCTCACGATCTCAGATGCTAACACCCGCACGAGCACCTGGGCGCAAAGACCTCATCGCGCCTAGGGGAGGTCTTAGCCGTTAGATCTGGACTTGACGGCCTGGATCTAACGAGGAGGTCTGAGCCGTAGATCTTAAATCCAACGGCTACGACCCAAAGGCACGACAAACCGCACACGCAGGAGGTCCTCGCGCACTAGGGAGGTCGTGATCGTTAGATCAAGATCTGACGGTCCTGACCCCCTTAGGAGGTCCTAGGGTTAAATCTACGGAGGGAGGTCTGGGCGGTGAGATCGGAAGGAGGGAGGTCTTTGACGGCTAAGATCTCCTGAGGAGGTCTTAACTGCCAATGACTCCACCGATGGATTTAGATCCAACGGCCCACGTGAGATGGGATGTTCGGACCATCCGAGCACCTCAACGAATCTGGGCCTTGGATCTTGAGATGGACGGCCTAGATCAAGATCGCATCCGAGGGTCCGAATGTTCTCGCATCCGAGCCGTAGATCTAAAGATGAACGACCAAGAGAGAAACTAAGCGATAGAGTTGTAAATAGATCGAGGAGGTCTAGCCCGTTAGATCTAAATCTAACGATCCAGAGCCGACAGGAGGTCCTAGACGGCCTTCTTCACAAAGGACCGAGGTGGCCTTTTTGCAAAGAGGACCCCAAAGGTAGTTTTGAAGGTTCTCTTTACAAAGTACTGTGGGTGGTCTTTTGCAAAGAGGACCTCGGTGGGGTGGTTTTGAAGGTTTTCCTTACAAAAGGCCGGGGTGGTCTTTGCAAAGAGGACCTCGGTGAGGGTGGTCCGAGAGGGTGGTTTTATAAACGACCAAGGAAGGTCCTTTCGCACGAGGACCTCAAGGAGGTCTTTGCAAAGAGGACCCCAAGGCGGAGGGTGGTCCTAACGGTCGAGATTTAACCTACGGAGGTCTTTGCGGCGCCAGATACGATTAGGGGAGGTCCGAGACTTAGGATTTTTCTAAAAGATCCTAAGGCCCGGATCTAAACTTGAGAGGTCGGGACGGCTAAGATTAGCCCGAGGAGGTCCTAGAGTGGTTTTAATGGTGCAGACCTCGGACAGTGGCGGCCAAGACAAATTTAATGCATCTAATGATTGACAATAAATGAACCTAAAGGGACACTTAATGACTTCCGGACTTTAATTCTAAGGCCCCGCCCACACGTCAATGACTCCATTAAAGACAAATTAGGACACAATTAATGCACCAATGATGAGCAATGATTTGAGCATTAATGTGGTCCAAGAACATGACAAAACGGATTTGCGAATGGCAAAACCCGAGCGAAGTTCAATGACTTGCCGCCGCGATGTGGACCTCGTCGGCGGGAACCAAGAACTGGATGAGTCCCAAATAGGGAGGAGGACCTAAAGATGCCAAAAGCTACCCTAGAACAGCCTCCACCGGCGGCTAGGCGAGATAAATGTGGAGACACAATCGCGCCAACACGAACACCTAAAGAGGTCTAAAAGAATAGGGATTTCGATCGAGGTACTTACTGTGGAATGAAGGAGGCTCGAGAATGGTCGCAGAGCTCGGTGACGGTGGAGGTCGCCGGAGGTGAAGAAGACAAGCTCCGCCACGAAACAAGCTCCCAAGCTGTCTACCACCGTGATGGTTAAACAAATCAAGTTAGGGAGGCTTGAGGTGATCAAGAGAACAAAAGAACAGCCGCTATTGCAATATTGAACCACTGAAGCTCGGAGGTCGCCGGAGATCTTCAAGGTCGAGCAATGGTGGCAGAGGCTTTCGGGTGACTTGAGCTCAAGAGCAGAGAAAGAAAATAGGGGTGCAAGAATGGATCCAAAGAAGCTTAAGGAGAAGCAGGGATCCATATATAGTGGGCGCCAAAATGAACCAGGCCAAGCTTATGGGTGCACTGAGCTATAGTACACATGAGGTGATGGGAGTAGGTTGTCGGGGTGACTTTTGAGCAAAAGGTCTTGCAGACATTTAATGTTGGCAAAGACATAGCCTTTGTCACCCTAGAGTTGACAAGGCACCGCCCTACTGTCGTGCACAAAATTGATAATGCCAGTGCCCACCCGATGCTGAGAGGACCAGGTCAAAAGAGCTCAACGGCTAAAATCGCACAGAGCCCCACTAGGAGGTCGTGAGTCGTTGGATTGAAATCCAAGGGCTCGATTTAGAATTATGTGTTAGAGGTCCTAACACTTAGGGAGGTGCGAGCCACAGATCTCAAGATGGACGGCCCACGATCACCCAAGTGCTAGGGTGGTCGTGGAGGGTGAGGAGGTCGCCCGGGTGGTCTTTGCAAAGGTGCAAAGGAGGTCCTAGGGGAGGTCCTCGAGGGTTGTCTTTGCAAATAGAACAGGAGGAGGTCGTGCGGGTGGGAGGTCTTTTACAAAGACCCGAGGAGGTCCTTGATCGTTGGATTTGAAATCCAACGCACCAGACCACCTGCGCCCAACCTGACCGAGCCCGACACGGCTTAAGTGGCTTGGTGCGACCAAGACCTGAAAGTCGGACCTGGGGTTTGAGTCTAAGTTTGACTCGGACCAGGCTTAGAGTTTTAATTTGAATTGAGATTTTGAAGGGGTCTTAAGAGATAGAATTAGCTCCAAATTTTATGAAATTTTGACAGTGGCTTGCTAACCTTGAGATGGACCTTGTATAAAATTTCCAGAGGTTTTTATGCTGAGCATTTTCCTCCAGAAATTATACAATGCTTTGAGCTAGGGTTTGACTACCAGTCAAACAAGTTTGACTGACCCCTAAAACTACTCAGACAATTTCTAAAAATTGTGAAATTTTTCAGAGGGGTCACATATCAACCCAAGAACTTAGGAAAAATATTTCCCAGGGGATGATCAACAGACTTGTGACTTGTATTTCCATACTCTGGTGCAATAACTGTTTAGTACACACAGGAAATACATGATGTAAGAAAAAGTTTTAATTTCTACTCATTTTCTTACCTTCAAAACACAAGTTGAAAATGAGGATGTTACAAACCTCCCCCCCTTACAAAAATCTCGTCCCGAGATTTGTCTCACTCGGAAAAGAAAGAGGGGTAGTCTGCACGGAGACGATCTTCTCGCTCCCAAGTAGCCTCATCCTCGGAATGGTTTGACCATGAACTTTAAGGAACTTGATGGTCTTGTTCCTTGTTCTTCGCTCGGCTTCCTCGAGTATGCGAACAGGTGCTCGCGATAGGTCAAATCCTCTGGACATCAAGGGTTTCCAACGGAGCTTCTCTGTTGGAACACGGAGGCACTTCTGAGGTGGGACACATGGAACACATCATGTACTCCGCAAGTGCGGTAGGTAACTCCAACTTGTAGGCAACAGCCCCTTCTTCTCGATAACTCGGTATGGACCGACATATCGAGGAGCTAACTTGCCCTTGACACCAAAAGCGCGGTGACCCTTCAGAGGAGAAACTTGAGATAAACGAAATCATTGGGCTCAAAGCTCAACTCACGACGACGGCGATCCGCATAGCTCTTTGCTCGGATTGAGCTATGCGTGGCGATCACGAATGAGTGGACTTGACTCTCGGCCTCATTAATCGAGCCGGCCAAAGAAAGGCCTTTCACCGGTCTCGCACCAGTTCAACGGGTTCTACACTTTCTCCGTATAAGGCCTCAAATGGTGCCATGCCGAGACCGCTTGAAAGCGTTGTTGTAAGAAAACTTCGGCAAGCACTTCTCCCAGTGCTTCCCATAGGCAAGGACACAAGCTCGCAAACATGTCCTCCAAAACTTGGTTGACCCTCTCGGCCCGACCATCTGTTTGGGGTGATATGTTGTCGAAGAAAGACGAGTTCCCATAGCTTCTTGCAAGCTATGCGTAAGCTGGGAAGTGAAGATGGAACCACGATCGAAATGATCGTCTTGCACACCATGCAAGCTCACTATCTCCGGCGAGATAGAGCTCCGCAAGGTGACCCGTCACGAATCTTGGTCTTGGCCCGGAAGAAAGTGCGCCACTTTTGTCAACGGTCAATGATAACCCAAATGACATCATTGCCCCGCGTGACCGGGTAGGCGGTGATAAAATCCATCCCGACCGAATCCCACTTCCACTCGGAATGGGCAAGGGTGAAGCAATCGGTGGACGTTGATGCTCGGCCTTGACACGACGACACACGCCGCGACTCGAGCAACGAACCTCGCGATCTCCCTCTTCATTGGGTCCACCAAAATCTCGGCGAAGATCTGGTACATCTTCGTGGCCGGGATGAATGGATAACGAGGAATCGTGGGCTTCGCGGAGGATCAAATTCCGCAACTCTATGTCCTTTGGAACCACGGCGTTGCCGAACCTCAAGACACCAAGCTCATCTACGGAGAAGCACTTGGTCGTTCCGTTCTTGACATTTTCCTTGATGCGGTTTACCCCAACATCCGATCAGCCGAGCGCACTGATCCGATCCACCAAGGTTGTTGTACAACCAAGGCGGCGAGGAACCCCGCTCAACCAAACCCGTGTTGAGACGCCGAAACTCCTCTAGAAGAGGGGTCGATGCTCTGAAGCAACAATGCATTGCAATGCGCTTTGCGACTAAGCGCATCCGCAAGCGACATTGGCCTTGCCCGGATGGTAGTGAATACCCATGTCATAGTCCTTGATCAACTCCAACCATCTCCTTTGCACGAGGTTCAGTGCGGTTGGGTAAACAAATACTTCAAGCTTTTGTGATCCGAATACACTTCACAACGACACCGATCGGTAATGTCGCCGATCTTAAGTGCATGGATCACGCCGCCAACTCAAGTCATGGGTAGGATAGTTAAGTTCATGAGGTCTCAATTGCCTTGATGCATAGGCCACTACCTTGCCTTCTTGCATAAGGACACAACCGAGGCCTCGACGAGAAGCGTCACAAAAGATATCAAGCCGCGATCGACATCGGGAGAACAAGAACGGGAGCGGTGGTCAATCGCTTCTTAAGCGCTTGAAACTTTCCTCGCAATCAGCGGACCACGAGAACTTCTTGTCCTTCTTGAGCAACTCCGTCATCGGCCGCTATCTTGGAGAAGTTCTCGATAAAGCGGCGATAATATCCCGCTAAACCAAGAAAACTCCGAACCGGTGACCAAGTAGGTGACTCGTGAAAGCACATCGCGATCTTGCTAGGATCCACAGCCACGCCTCCCGCCGAAAGAATATGGCCTAAGAAGGCTACTTCCTTCAACCGTAGCGCGCACTTGCCGAACCGCGATACAACTTGTGCTCGCGAAGCTTGCCCAACACAAGCTTCAAATGCTCGGTGTGTTCCTCATCGCTCTTGGAGTAGATAAGAATATCATCGATGAAGACCACAACGAACCTATCCAAATACTCCATGAACACCGAATTCATGAGGTTCATGAACAAGGCTAGGGCATTGGTTAAGCCGAAAGACATGACGGTATACTCGTACAAGCCATAACGAGTAGAAAAAGCCGTCTTTGGAATATCCTCAGGTCGAATCCGAACCTGGTGATATCCCACTCGATCAATCTTGAGAAAACCCGAGCTCCGTTAGCCATTGATCGAAGAGATCGTCGATCACGGGCAAGGGTACTTGTTCTTTACCGTTACTTCATTAAGTGGACGGTAATCAACGCTTACATGCGCAGCGCCTTGTCCTTTTTGGGACAAAGATTGCTGAGCATCCCCAAGGAGATGAGCTAGGCGGATGAAACCCTTCTCTGAAGCTCACCCACCGCTTCTTCAACTCCACCAACTCAATCGGGTCCATCCGTAAGGCCTCTTTGAAATCGGGCGATGCAGGGGACCAACTCAATGACAAACTCGAGGTCTCGAGCGGTGGCATCCCCGAAGGTCATCGGGAAGACATCAATAAAGTCACATACCACGGGACTTCACTAATATCTAGAGCCGCTCCGCTCAAGCGCGAATAGATGCGGATCCTGCAGCTTCGGCGAAAAGCGAACCTGCTCGCCAGAAGGACTGGTGAGGTAGATGAGCCTCCTAGCGCAATCAATTTGTCCCATGTGCTGAGACAACCAATCCATGCCTAGGATTACATCTAAGCTCGCCGATCGAAGGAGGATAAGGTTTGCCAAGAATCCTACCCCTTCTATCTCAACAGGGACATCCCTACACTCAGACTCAGCTCTCAACTCCGAACCGGGAGAGCGAATGAGCAGCGGGACCCACAATGGAGTAAAAAGGAGACCTCCCACAGCAGCAAAAGACTCAGAAACAAAAGAATGAGATGCGCCTGAATCAAACAAAACTGTAGCAGGGAAAGAGTTAACCGAAAGGGTACCCAACACAACGTCGGGTGCCTCCTGTGCCTCCTCCGCGGAGATGAGGTTGACGCGGCCACTACCCACGCCTTGGGTAGCGGGGACAACCTTCTGATCCTGGGAAGAACCACCTCCCTGCCCGCGTCCTCCATTAGGACGAGGGGCTGCTCCAGTCCTGTTAGGGCAAGCATTGGCATAATGCCCCTTCTGGTTGCACGAAAAGCAAGTGACCCCGGCAGCCGGATTGCGGGGCCACCTGCTGGTTCGCAGCGCGCGTGATCGGGGCACGGCTGCGGAGGGCGAGCTGGTGCCGCGGCCTCGGTGGTAGTGAAGCCACGTAACGGGCCTCGGGTAGACCCGACACGGGACGGAGAGGCCGGCGCAGGCGGGCCGGGCCTCCCACTTGCGCTGCGGGACTCGCCAGCGCCTTCGCCTTGTGCTCGGCAACAATGGCCTTGTCTACCAAGGCACCGAAGTCGACAAAGTCCACAATGGAGAGCTCGTCTTGCAGCTCCTCGCACAAGCCCTCCATGAACTTCTCTGTTTGGCCTCATCGGTGGCCACCTCGGATGGAGCATAACGAGCCAAGTGGTTGAACTCGTACATGTACTCCATCACTGACTTACGCCCTTGCTTGAGCGCGAGAAACTCCTTCTTCTTCAGCTTCATCAAGCCGGCAGGGATATGAGCTCGACGGAACGCCGTCCGGAACTCATCCCAAGAGACGGTGTGGCCGGCGGGCTGCATGGCCAAGAAGTTCTCCCACCAGGAGAGTGCTGCCCCCTGAAGCTGATGGGAGGCAAAGAGTGCCCTGTCCTGGTCCAGCACTGAGCAACGTCGAGCTTACGCTCAACTCCGACGCGCGCCGGTCATCTGCGCCCAATGGGTCCTCAGACCTTGAGAACGTGGGGCTGAGTGCGAAGAAACTCAGCAAGGCCCCCACGGGAGTGATGTCCACCCCCCTGGCCGGATCCTGAGGCACCGGAAAGGGCGGAGGTGTTGCGCGCAATAACATCCAGCAGACCCTCCTCGCCCTCCGAGCGGTTGCGCTCGATCTGGAGAAGGACCTCAGCCATGGTCGGAGGAGGCGAAGCTCCTCATCTAAACCAAAGTGCGACCACGGCCGCTACGAGTACCTCGACCATCTCGCTTTAAGAAACTTAGGTTAGAAACCAAAGCACTAACATTAGAAGTTGATGAAAGCGAAAAGCTAACGATTAGGGAATGAGACATCACCTAACCGAAAGCCAAAACAGCAAGTAACAATTTTAAATGTTTCCAAAGAAACTCCAAAACAGCAAGGAAACTCCAAACCAAGCTCAACTTCTCAATGCCATTAACCCGTATTGAATGAACGAGTAATAGTGTGAGAAGATAAAAATTTCAGTACACTACAACCAGCCTAACACTACTCAAGAACAAGGTTAAGGCGATAAAAATAACGTTAGATACTTAGCTAACTAGTATCACATCTTACCCTTTTATTCCCACAAGTTTTACTTGGTTAATTTCTTATTTTCTACCCTGGTTAGAACCTTTGAGCCTGCTGTCCGGAAATTGAATGATCGCTGTCCAGATTTCGCATCCAAGCCTCCTAATTGAAATTTTCAACTTCGAAGCTTCAAACCTTGTAGAGGGCGGCTAACATTTCAATTTGCCAACCTCATTGGTCCCAAACCCAATTAATCGATAATGACTATCTTTTGAGAGAAGGAAAGGGAAAACACTTTTAAAACTCAAATTAGAGCAAGACGAGAGGAGAAAGCTAAGATAGGTAAGGAATAAAATCCGAGAACTTACTTAAGCTTTCACAAATCATTTGACCCTTTGAAAATAAGGTTTTCAAAATATCCTAAGGACGACCAAGCTTGGGTTACTACGGTCGGAATGGCTCGATACCAACTTTGTGAGGACCCGGTTTATTCGGCATCTTTGTTTAACCATCCACTTGGTCCTAACAAGACAAATCAAATAAACTAAGCCTCGAGATATGTATACTTCCTAAATGCAGTATACACACCCGCTACAAAATCATGCATCAATTCCATTCATACACATAGATGAAGCAAAAGCAATAATCGAAAGACATAGATAATATAAAGAGAGTTATTACAAAGAGAGGCCGAGGCCAAAATTCATAAAGACAAGTAAATACACAGTGAAGCAAAATGGCCATAAGATGGCGATGAACAAAAGCCAATCGGTGTGCCTTTACCCACAAGGCAACCAACCGGACCGCCAAGCTAATCGTCCCAAACAGCGCAAGAACACGACTCACAAAAGTGAGGCCCTTGGGGCTCACCTTCTTCCTCTGCAACAATTAATTTTAAGCAAAGCGGATGAGTACAAAACTTGTTTTTGTACTGCAAGAACTGACGTGTGAGATAAATGAACTATAATTAACTACATGCAAGCTTTATTTAAGTGGATGAGGCTTTGGACTTATTTTCAAGATAAAGCAAGTTTTCATTTACAATAAGGTAATAGATTCAAAGCAAGTTTGCAATTAACTTTTATTGTTCAAATAAAAGAGAGACAAATATAACATAGATAGAGACAACACCAACCTAGAAGTGACTAACCCATAGTCACCACAACAATAGCATGAAGTACCCCTTCATACCATCCATGTCAAGTTTAAGTTTTTAAAAGGTTGTAGTCTAGTTCTTATGGAAATAACCAAGCGTGTCCATAACCTAGGGCGAGGCTATTCGAATAGTTTTAACCTGCAGGGTGTACCAATGTACCCACACGATAGACCGCCTTTCCACCACCACGGTTAGCACACTTCCTTTGGTATGCGAGGCATGGCTAAGTCTAACAAGACGCTTTCCAATGGGCGATGCTAATTAAGAGCCGCAACCCACGGGAGAAAGACACATTAAACAAGCCTAACCGGTGCGCTAATGCTCCTCCAACACCACAAACACACACACACACAGAACACACCCACCGACCAGCTCATAATTAACACCTCCCAAAGTACTTAGTCAAGAGAGGTTCCATATCCCCTCGTGTGGTTAGCACGCATAATTGCTTGGATCAATGGCACAAGTAACTCGGTCCTTAGGGACTTAGGCACCATTCCACACACCCAACCGATCACATCAACATACCATTGTGCCCAAGTCAAGATATAGTTTTGTTTTCATTTTTGATTTGTAAATCAATAAAACACAAGGGTTGGACATAATGGAGTAGTATAAGTAGTTGTGTGATCAAGATCACCGACTAAGTCGGTGATCGCCCAATACTACCGATACTAGGCATGGCTAAGCAATATTTATTCGAAATCTACTAAGTGACAAAAGCTCATCCAACGAACTCTAATCACAGCAAATAACCTAGGCTCAGGTAGTAGAGGATAATTATTTACCTACAGATTATGCAACTAGAGGATTAACTAATCAATTTAACAACAAAATAGCAATGCATACATAGAAGTTAAACAAAATATTAGACTTTAAAAGTAATGGGATTAATGGGAAATGATCAAAAGCTGCTTGTTCGCTTGTCGTTGCTCAATTTGTTGCGGAGGGTCGTTCTCGGGGTTACCGCAAATATCGAATCCTAAGCGAAGGAGCGAAAACAACCAATAAGACTAGCAACACTTAAACAAAAGAGCAAGCAAAAATTATCCAGATGCGACGAAATTTATACACAAGGTAAAATACGAATATACCTAGACATAGAAACTGGAAAAACCTAATTTGGATTTGTGGTGCAAAAGATATTCTCTAAAAACCTATTTTCGGCCATAATTAGCACTGTAGCAAAAACATTTTCTAGAAAGATTTTGAAGCTGAAATTTTTATGGTGGCTTCCTACTGGTATAGTGATAACCCATATAAAATTTCAGGTCATTTGGAGTTAAAACGATTTAGTTATGATTTTTCTAAGTTATAAATCTAAGACATGATTAATTTCAGTATTAAAGACTATGGTAAAACCTATACTAAACTAAAGTACTTTAACATATGCATTTATAGAACTTTAGTTTGTTAAATTTGGAGCTACAGAGAAAAAGATATGAAATTTTGAAGTTTAAAACAATTAATAAGTGCAAATAAAAGCTCTCGGAAACTAAATATGAAAAACCATCGAAACAGGGGAGGTCGTGGGCCGTTGATCAAAGATCGCACGGCTCACGATCTCAGATGCTAACACCGCACGAGCACACAGGCGCAAAGACCTCATCGCGCCTAGGGGAGGTCTTAGCCGTTAGATCTGGACTTGACGGCCTGGATCTAACGAGGAGGTCTGAGCCGTAGATCTTAAATCCAACGGCTACGACCAGTGCACGCACAGCGCACACAGAGGAGGTCCTCGCGCACTAGGGAGGTCGTGATCGTTAGATCAAGATCTGACGGTCCTGACCCCCTTAGGAGGTCCTAGGGTTAAATCTACGGAGGGAGGTCTGGGCGGTGAGATCGGAAGGAGGGAGGTCTTTGACGGCTAAGATCTCCTGAGGAGGTCTTAACTGCCAATGACTCCACCGATGGATTTAGATCCAACGGCCCACGTGAGATGGGATGTTCGGACCATCCGAGCACCTCAACGAATCTGGGCCTTGGATCTTGAGATGGACGGCCTAGATCAAGATCGCATCCGGAGGGTCCGAATGTTCTCCAGATCCGAGCCGTAGATCTAAAGATGAACGACCAAGAGAGAAACTAAGCGATAGAGTTGTAAATAGACTGAGGAGGTCTAGCCCGTTAGATCTAAATCTAACGATCCAGAGCCGACAGGAGGTCCTAGACGGCCTTCTTCACAAAGGACCGAGGTGGCCTTTTGCAAAGAGGACCCCAAAGGTAGTTTTGAAGGTTCTCTTTACAAAGTACCAGGGGTGGTCTTTTGCAAAGAGGACCTCGGTGGGGTGGTTTTGAAGGTTTTCCTTACAAAAGGCCAGGGTGGTCTTTTGCAAAGAGGACCTCGGTGAGGGTGGTCCGAGAGGGTGGTTTTATAAACGACCAAGGAAGGTCCTTTCGCACAGAGGACCTCAAGGAGGTCTTTTGCAAAGAGGACCCCAAGGCGGAGGGTGGTCCTAACGGCTGAGATTTAACCTACGGAGGTCTTTAACGGCCAGGATACGATTAGGGGGAGGTCCAGAGACTTAGGATTTTTCGGAAAAGATCCTAAGGCCCAGATCTAAACTTGGAGAGGTCGGGGACGGCTAAGATTAGCCCGAGGAGGTCCTAGAGTGGTTTTAATGGTGCAGGACCTCTGGACAGCGGCGGCCAAGACAAATTTAATGCATCTAATGATTGACAATAAATGAACCTAAAAGGGACACTTAATGACTTCCCAGACTTTAATTCTAAGGCCCTGGCCCACACGTCAGTGACTCCACAGCACAAATTAGGACACAATTAATGCACCAATGATGAGCAATGATTTGAGCATTAATGTGGTCCGAAGAACATGACAAAAACGGGATTTGCGAACTGGCAAAACCCGAGCGAGTTCAGCGGCTTGCCGCCGGCGATGTGGACCTCGTCGGCGGGAACCAAGAACACGGATGAGTCCCAAATAGGGAGGAGGACCTAAAGATGCCAAAAGCTACCCCTAGAACAGCTCCTACCGGCGGCTAGCCGGAGATAACCGCTGGAGACAGAATGCGGCCAACACGAACACCTAAAGAGGTCTAAAAGAATAGGGATTTCCGATACTGAGGTACTTACCAGGGAATGAAGGAGGCCTGAGAATGGTCGCAGGAGCTCCGGTGACGGTGGAGGTCGCCGGAGGTGAAGAAGACGAAGCTCCCGGCCACGAAAACAAGCTCCCCTGCCTACCTCACCGTGATGGTTAAACAAATCAAGTTAGGGAGGCTTGAGGTGATCAAGAGAACAAAAGAACAGCCGCTATTGCAATATTGAACCACTTTGGCTCTGAGGTCGCGGAGATCTTCAAGGTCGAGCAATGGTGGCAGAGGCTTTGGGTGACTTGAGCTCAAGAGCAGAGAAAGAAAATAGGGTGCAAGAATGGATCCAAAGAAGCAAGGGAGAAGCCAGGGATCCATATATAGCCAGGCGCCAAAATGAACCAGGCCAAGCTTATGGGTGCACTGAGCTATAGTACACATGAGGTGATGGGAGTAGGTTGTCGGGGTGACTTTTGAGCAAAAGGTGCCGGACATTTAATGTTGGCAAACACATAGCCTTTGTCACCCTAGAGTTGACAAGGCACTGCCCCTACCTGTCGTGCACAAAATTGATAATGCCTGTGCCCACCCGACGCTGAGAGGACCAGTCAAAAGAGCTCAACGGCTAAAATCAGCCAGAGCCCCACTAGGGAGGTCGTGAGTCGTTGGATTGAAATCCAAGGGCTCAGATTTAGAATTATGTGTTAGAGGTCCTAACACTTAGGGAGGTCCGAGCCACGATCTCAAGATGGGCGGCCCACGATCACCCAAGTGCTAGGGGTGGTCGTGGAGGGTCGAGGAGGTCGCCTGGGGTGGTCTTTGCAAAGGTGCAAAGGAGGTCCTAGGGGAGGTCCTCGAGGGTTGTCTTTGCAAATAGAACAGGAGGAGGTCGTGCGGGTGGGAGGTCTTTTACAAAGACCCGAGGAGGTCCTTGATCGTTGGATTTGAAATCCAACGCACCAGACCACCTGCGCCCAACCTGACCGAGCCCGACACGGCTTAAGTGGCTTGGTGCGACCAAGACCTGAAAGTCGGACCTTGGGTTTGAGTCTAAGTTTGACTCGGACCAGGCTTAGAGTTTTAATTTGAATTGAGATTTTGAAGGGGTCTTAAGAGATAGAATTAGCTCCAAATTTTATGAAATTTTGTGGTGGCTTGCTAACCTTGAGATGGACCTTGTATAAAATTTCCAGAGGTTTTTATGCGAGCATTTTCCTCCGTAAATTATACAATGCTTTGAGCTAGGGTTTGACTACAGTCAAACAAGTTTGATGACCCTAAAACTACTCGGACAATTTCTAAAAATTGTGAAATTTTTCAGAGGGGTCACATATCAACCCAAGAACTTAGGAAAAATATTTCCCAGGGGATGATCAACAGACTTGTGACTTGTATTTCCATACTCTGGTGCAATAACTGTTTAGTACACACAGGAAATACATGATGTAAGAAAAAGTTTTAATTTCTACTCATTTTCTTACCTTCAAAACACAAGTTGAAAATGAGGATGTTACAGGTGGAAAGGCGGTCTATCGTGTGGGTACATTGGTACACCCCTGCAGGGTTCAAACTATTCGAATAGCCTCGTCCTAGGTTATGGACATGCTTGGTAAGGTCGTGCAAGAACTAGACTACAACCTTTTAAAAACTTAAACTTGACATGGGTGGTATGAAGGGGTACTTCATGCTATTGTTGTGGTGACTATGGGTTAGTCACTTCTAGGTTGGTGTTGTTCTCTATCTATGTTATTATTGTCTCTCTTTTATTTGAACGATAAAAGTTAATTGCAAACTTGCTTTGAATCTATTACCTTATTGTAAATGAAAACTTGCTTTATCTTTGAAAATAAGTCCGAGCCTCATCCACTTAAATAAAGCTTGCATGTAGTTAATTATAGTTCGTTATCTCACACGTCGGTCTTGCGAGTACAAAAACAAGTTTTGTACTCATCCGCTTGCTTAATATTAATTGTTGCAGAGGAAGAAGGTGAGCCCCAAGGGCCTCACTTTTGTGAGTTGTGTTCTTGCATTGTTTGGGACGATTAGCTTGGCGGTCCGGTTGGTTGCCTTGTGGGTAAAGGCACACCATTGGCTTTTGTTCATCGCCATCTTATGGCCATTTTGCTTCATTGTGTATTTACCTATCTTTATGAATTTTGGCGGTCGGCCTCTCTTTGTAATAACTCTCTTATATTATCTATGTCTTTCAGCTTGTTGCTTTTGCTTCGCTCTATGTGGATGAATGGAATTGATGCATGATTTTGTAGCGGGTGTGTATATCTGCATTTCTAGGAAGTATACATATCTCGAGGCTTGGTTTATTTGATTTGTACTGTTAGGACCAAGTGGATGGTTAAACAGTACAAACCGAATAAACCGGGGTCCTCACAAGGGGTGTACATCTTTACCCACATGACTTAGCTAGCCCGTTGCCTTCGGATGCCTCCGAATGATGACATACTTCCTTTGGTATGCCGACCGGGGAAACTAAGATTTGGTATTTTTCAACAAGCCAACACTATTGAGTTGGACCCCATGTGTGAACCGATCCCACTAGTGTAGGCTATACCACCTACTAACCACGGGCACACATGTTGTGTCAAGAATGCCGATCCAAACAATTTAATGCGAATTGGGCTCCCTACCCATAGTAGGATGCTATCGGCACCATTAAGGTATCGATATGCAACGAGGCACATATACGCCTCACCCTCCTAAGAACATCTCGACATCGACATACAAAGCTCACATGGCATAAAACGCAGTCCTAAGACCAAAGCATCTATGCCATACAAGGCCAATACACATATCCTTACTCTCCTGTTTCCAACTCAATAGTCTCAACATTTTACTTAACCAAACAAATACCATACACTGCATGTGGAAGTACGTGGGGACTTGAATTGAATAATCGAGTTCGGTCCTTAATTGGTCCGGACAAGTCCACCACGAAACCCAATCTCGCACAAAAGCACCATCACTAGCTTCCTCTTGTCCAGATCAATTTGAATTTCAAATACAAGGCTGATTTAAAGTAAACCGACAAAGAGTTTAAAATGACAATACCATTTGGTGATTCCCATGTTTGACAAGATATGCTTGTCAAACTATAAAATCTCTAGATCGCATATCTAAGCCAAATCAAAATAGACCATATAGTATACAAGACTACACTAGAGTTGAGTGTATGGTCATGATTAAGGTAATCCACCATGTCAAAGTTATAGCTAGCTATTACAAGTCACATTTGTAGTTTCGGAAAAATAGCACGCACAAATATCACTAGAATTTGTAAAAGCTATTGTACAAAACTTGGGTTCAATATGGTGCAAGGAGGATGCTTGCCTTGATAGTAATAGACTGCATTATGTGCTTAGGTTGTTCGTAGTATATTCAAAGCTTCAAGAGAACCAGATTCTAAAAGAAGCAATAAGATCCAATAAATGCCAAAATCGACAATAAGTCCAAATGGCGAAATATGCATGATCAACTGAAATGCATGATTACAAGATGCTTAAGCTATAACTACCCATAATAGTGATAATAACACATAATATAGCTACACAGCTTTCAAAATCGTAAACTAGAGTTTATTGCAAAGTCAAATTTTAGATTTTGAAAAGAGAAAACAGACAAATTGCAATTTAGGAAAAAGAAGTATAGATCATGCAAAAGTTCATAAATGAATCTTAGCATGATCTTTTAGGGTAATTAATACCCCAAACCAACCTTAGTCTAACCATAACTAGTTAGATTACAAAAGCTAAAGCAAAAACCTATTTTGTCGGTTGAGCCGACAAGAGAACAGAGACATATTTCAGCTAGGAGTCAAAATAGATGATGACAAGAATTGAAAGATTAACTTGTCATGCTGCTAGGGTTTAGTCAAAACCTAAATAAGATGATAAGTTGACCGGAAGAACCCTAGGTCTGGAAAATGACATGAAAAACCAAAAAGGTATAATATCAACTTTTCAGTTTAAAGCCAGTTGAAGCTACCGATGCTTAAAAGAATGATTCATATGATCTTCTAAGGTTCCTAGGATGCTCAAGATATCGAAACTAGGGTTTTTGGCTTACCAGTATAGGAAAGATACCAAAAACTCTGAAAACTGATGATGATGGACAGAGAAATAAACTTTGGATTTAACCTACAAAAGATAACCAATCTTTATTGTAAGTAAAACCAGGTTTAGGATGGATAAGCAAAGGATAGAAGCAAGAATCCCACCGACAACAAGGAGGAAGAAATGAGCTTGGTGGTCAACAATGGCTGCGACTCAAAAAGCTAGGGTTTATATAAGAGAGTTGAGCTACAGAGCAATTGGGAAAAGTCTAGAGCTTGATGAGGTGTCCATTTAGGCTAATTATCCCAAAAATTAGTTGCAAAAACTTTGGGATAAACCTCTCCTGATTTGAGAATGCGCTGAGCACGCAGAGAGAGACGATAAGAATCATACATGTGGGTCCCATTGTCATCTAACATGTGGGTCCTCGTAAAGTCATACAAATGTCACCGTCCGATTGGAAATGGGCGGCGTGATAAATAGATAGATTAAATGATTTGAACCGTCCGATTAATATGGACCGCACGATCTAGATCTACGAGATTAAAGCGAAACGGGGATCCGCTCAAAGATGGGCGTTGGATTAAGATCCAACGATCAATTAAAAGGTATACACGTCACCCTTTTAGATCGATGGCTGGAACCGTTGGATTTTATTTCTAAATCGGGATGGAAATTTGAACGGATGGTCCGATTGCATACACTCATATAGACCTTACGATCAAATCCAACGATCCAGATTTTGGGCTTTAAGGCCCACGGTCAAAAATGAGTCGCGCGATTGAATTTCAAAACGCATAAAAGCGGCTCGATTTCAAATTGAAATAAGTGATACCGTTAGGAGGATGAACGGCGCAGATTGAAAGGGGATCCGAGTCGTCCGAATGCATACACTAACTGGGCCACACGATGAAGATCCAACGGCCCAAAGAAACGCAGCTTTAATAACACGCGAGAAAAGAAAAGTCGTGGATTTGAATCTAACGGCCAAGATAAAAGCGCGCCTTTAGGTTTAAAGCGAAAAGGCGACACGGATGGATTGGAAACGAACGGTGGAGATTGAACATGGATCGAGTTGTCGGTTGCATACACTAACCTCGCCGTTAGATCAAGATCCAACGGTGGAGATTTAAGTATACACGTGGACGTCTCGCGGATAGCCGTGAGCTCGCCTGCTCGATTGAAGATCGACGGCGCATAGCACGCGTGGATGTCGGGCTCGCGTTCAACGTGACCGAGCCGACCAAGTCGACTGGTTGGACCCAAACACGTGGCTCGAGTCGCCACAAAGGCAAGGGTTGGGTTTAGACCGTTTAGTTGACCGTAACCCATTTGAACACTTAAAGGGTTTGGTGGGACTTTAAAAATATCAAATAAATTTATAAATTCATGAAATTTTTACCGAAGCTACCGGGATGATATATTTCCCAGATAAATTATATAAACCACATTTTCACTTTGTAAAATACACAAATATTTATTTCAGCCCGAAAATATTTATTTAAAGATAATAAATTTTCTTCAAGCCCAAATAATTTCAAAATGCAACAAAAATAGTTTTAGTCAAAATAATTTACCTAGGCTTTAATAAAAATACTTCCTACCATCATACAAGTTTTATCTTGTATCCTCTTAAGACTTTGAATGGTTCTTTAGGATTTTGACTAAAAGGAAGGTTTTAACTTGTAACATAACGCCCAAAGTATAAACATGAGCAGTAATGCCATGAAAGACTCTCATTACTGTTCATAAAGCATTTTATTATGTTTATAAACTTGGGGTGTTACAAACCTACTCTCTTAAGAAAATCTCGTCCCGAGATTTGGAACAAGTTAAGATCGGGAAGAAGTGAAATGGAAATGAATTATGAGGAAATTCAACATTTGTTGTTTTGATTTCTTTTAAAGATAACAAAGAAGAACCTTACATAACAACATAGTGTTATTATTACATCTTTGTTTACATTGGTTTGTTTAAACTTTCCTTTCTTGATTCAAAGGAAAGTACTAAACAACAAAAGATGGGGTGCTCGATCTGCATCGATCTTCACGCTCCCAAGTGGCTTCATCCGTAATGATTAGCCCATCGAATTTTTAAGAACTTGACAAGACGATTTCTTGTCCTACATTCCATTGTGTCGAGGATACGCATTGGTTGCTCTTGATATGAAAGATCGGGTTGAGATCAAGATGCTCATAAGCACTTTCCTCAATAGGAACACGAAGGCATTTCTTTAATTGAGACACATGAAAAGTATCATGCATCGCAGAGTGATTCTGTAGTTCTAGTTGATAAGCTACACTCGCTTTGCAATTATTCGAAGGGTCCGATATAACGAGGTGCGAGCTTCCCTTTACTCAAAACGATGAGTACCCTTCATGGGTGACACTTTAAGATAGACATGGTCATCCACCTCAAAGCTCAATTCACGACGACGATGATCGCATAGCTCTTCCGACGAGATCGAGCAGTTTTCAAACAATCTCGAATCGCATTTAACTTGCTCTTCTTCGCTTCCTTTACTAAGTCCGACCATAGAATGACCTTTCACCGCACTCGGACCAATTCAATGGAGTCTCTATAAGCTCTTCCATACAAGGCTTCAAAAGGTGACATTTGAATACTTGCTTGGTAGCTATTATTGTAGGAAAATTCCACATATGGCAAAGATTTCTCCCGTCTTTGCTATAAGATAGCACATAGGCTCAAGAAGATCTTCCATTACTTGGTTCACTCTTTCGGTTTGACCACTAGTTTGAGGATGATAAGCAAGATCGAAGAGAGTTCACCCCATAGCCCGATGAAGGCTATTCCAAAATGGGAAGTAAACCGAGGACCACGGTCGAAACAATGACTTTAGGAACACCATGAAGACAAACAATTCTAGCAATATAAAGCTCGCTAATTGCTTGCCATTAAAATGGTTTTGACCGGAATAAAATGAGCCACTTTAGTTAAACGATCGATGATCACCCAAATGGCATCGATCCATTGGAAGTCTTGGGAAGACCAAGAATAAAATCCATACCGATCTCCTCCCATTTCCATTGTGGAATAGGTAAAGGTTGAAGGGTACCGGTGGCTTTAGATGTTCAGCTTTAACCATTTGGCAAATATCACATTTAGCAACATATTGAGCAATTTGCCTCTTCATATGGCTCCACCAAAATATTTTCTTTAAATCTCGATACATCTTGGTACTCCCGGATGCAAAGAAAACTTGGAATTATGAGCCTCTGAAAATTAGACTTCTTAGATGAGGATCCGCAGTACTACCAAGCGATTGCGATATCGAATCATACCGCGACCATCTTCGAAAACTCATTGGCTTTGCCCGCCTTCAATATTTCCTTGATTTCGCCACCTCGGCATCGGTTATCGGGCCTCAAGAATCTGAGATTCTAATGTTGGCTCCACTTGCAATGTAGTGAGAAAACCTTCTTCCACCAATTCAAGACTTAGGTGCGAAAATCACACACAAGTCTTGGCCACGGTAGAGAAAATATATAGTTGCATTGTGACTTTCTCGCTAAAGCATCACCACAACATTGGCCTTACTAGATGATAATGAATACCCATGTCGTAGTCCTTGATCAATTTAAGCCATCTTCTTTGTCTCATATTCAAATCGATTGAGTGAATATGTACTTGTGCTTTTATGATCAAGATAGATCTCACAACGATTACCAAGGAGGTAATGTCGCCAAATCTTTAATGCATGGACCACGGCACCAATTCCAAATCATGAGTAGGATAATTAACTTCATGAGGGCAAGAATCGCTCGGATGCATATGCCACAACTCGGCCTTCTTGCATAAGCACACAACCAAGTCCATGGCGAGATGCATCACAATAAATATCAAAGCTCTTAAGAACATCCTAAGAGTGAGAACAGGAGCTTTAGTCAAGAGAGTTCTCAAAAGTCGAAAACTCTCTTCACACTTAGTCGACCATTCAAATTTCTTTCTTCTCGCAAAGCCGAGTCAAAGGTCTAGCAATCTTGGAGAAATTTTCAATGAACCTACGGTAATAACCCGCAAGTCCAAGAAAACTCGATCTCGTGGACATTCTTGGGAGGCTTCAATTTAGTACATCTTGTACCTTGCTTGGATCGACATGACACCTCCTTCACATAACACATGCCCCAAAATGCAACCTTTCGAGCCGTAAAGCACATTTGCTAAACTTAGCATATAGTCGATGCCGACTAAGTGTCTTCAAAGACGAGTCTCAAATGTTGTTCATGGTCCTTATCGACTTGAATAAATAAGGATGTTGTCAATGAACACGACAACGAACTTATCCAAGAATTCCATGAACACCGAATTCATAAGATTCATGAAATAAGTGGAGCATTGGTCGACCAAAGGACATAACAAAGATACTCGTATAAACCGCACCGAGTAGAGAAAGCCGTTTTAGGAATGTCCTCACTCTAACTTTGATTTGATGATAGCCCGACCTCAAATCAATCTTTGAAAAGACTCGGCACCAACCAACCGATCAAAAAGATCATCAATTCGAGGTAGAGGATATTATTTTTGATGGTGACCTCATTTAACGGACGGTAATCCACACACATCCGTAAAGTGTTGTCTTTCTTCTTAACAAAGATTGCAGGGCATCCCCAAGGTGAGGAACTCGGTCGAATGAAACCTTTGTCAAGCAATTCTCCAAGTTGCTTCTTTAATTCAACCAACTCGTTGGCAAGCATTCGATAAGGACTCACGGATATAGGAGCGCCCAGAACTAGTTCAATAACAAATTCCACTTCCGATCTAGTGGTAAACCGAAGGTCTTCAGAAAGACATCAACATACTCACGCACAATTGGTACTAACTCCAAGGAAGGAGTGGTATCAACTTGGTGAGCACAAAGATGAGAACCCATTGTTTTGGATTGAAAAACAACTTGAATGCCGTTGCATTAGTTAAAGAAATGGATTTATGAGCACAATTAATTTGCCCAAGGTTCTTGGATAACCAATCCATTCCCAAGATAACATCCAACCCTTTAGAATCTATCACAATTAAATTTGCCCAAAAGTCTACCCTTCAATATTTATATTGACACCACGGTTTTGATTAGTCATAAAGGTGATTGAATGGATGATATGTGGGTGGATGAAGATGATGCACAATTAATCGATGTTGAGTAGCAAATGATTGCTAACAAATGAATGGGATGCTCTAGAGTCAAATAAAGCGAAGAATGGATGAAATTAACTAGGAGCATACCAAGAACAACGTCAGAGTATCACCGCCTCTCAAGAAGAATCGATTCACACATGAACCGAATTGGGCGGATCGCTTGACCACGATCGGAAGGTGGTGCTGGCGAGCAATGGTTGGGAAGGTGAAATAGGTGGTATCCTTGCGCCTTGGCATACACTTGTTGGCGAAATGCCCGGCGACCACAATGGTAGCATATAACTCCCGGGTTAACATTGTTAATACCGCGGGCTGATTTCCACTAGGCCTTGCTGATTAGTGGAAGAGGATGGACGAGGGCAAACAACGCCGCCTTGGTGAAAATGGAGTGGTGCTCGTGGTGGTCTAGGCAACCACATGCGAGGCCTTGGCGAATCGCCACTAGGAACGAATCGAGTAGTCCTCTGCCGCTGCGTGACTCCTCCAAGGCCTTACTCTTACTTTCGCCACAATAGCCTTGTTGACAAGATGGGAAATTTACGAAATCATGCAAAGCTACGCCATCTGCAATTCTTGAGATAGCCCATTCAAGAACCGGTTTCGACGACGAAGGTCAATCGAAACATCATCCGGCATATCCGCAAGGAAGTTGAACTCATGCAGATATTGATTCTGATTTTCGCCCTTGCTTGAGAGCGAGGAATTCTTCTCGCTTGATCATCATGACTCTTCAGAATATGGGCTTCGCAAAAGCTTCCACAAACTCATCCCAAGTAGGGACATGTCCAAAGCAGTGAATGGCAAGGAGGTTATCCCACCATATGCTAGCCGCCCATCAAGTAGATAACTCGCAAAAGAACCTTTTCCTCTCTAACATCGAGCAATTAGAGCTTCTTCTCAATGGTGAAGCCAATCCTCGCTTCCATGGGATCATGGGAATCGGAGAACACCGCGGTTAGTCGTGAAAGTCAACAAGATCGCCCGCACATGGTGACCTCCGCTCTAACGGCGATGCAAAGATGGGAAGAAGTGTTGCGCGCAACCGCTCCAAGATGCGCGCTTAGTCCATTCGGTTGCGCTCGATTTGCATGAGCACATCGGCCATAGAAGGTGGTGGAGGAAGCTCCTCTTCCCGAGGACCACCTTGCGGGCCTCGAGAGCTGGAAGGTTCGGTTGGCCCTCCCGAGAATGGGGCACGGAGTCGACATACTCTTCCCTTGTTGCGCTTGAGCACGAGTAGTAGGTCCTGTCATCCTGTTACCACACCATGGTTAACAACATAACAAGGATATACTCGGCAAGCACAAACAAGGTTGAAATTAGGAAAGAAACAAACACTGTACATATAATGCATCATGTTATGTCATGCATTCAGATTAACACCAAAACCAGAAACTTCATATATACAACAAAAGAGTTTCGGTTCCAGTCTCACATAATAGTCGGCTATAAAGATCATATTACAAACCCAAAATTCAAACTTACATATTCTGTACAAAATACTACTGCCCTATTACATACAGTTTATTTAAGGGCAACTACTAGACTAGAAGACACTTATCCACGAGGGTTCATCGTCGAGGTACTAGCATAAAGATCCCGGTTAAAGTTCACCGGAAACTCATTCAAAAGATGAGCTCCAGGGGAACCAGTATCAACAGGATCCAAAGGACTAATAAGACGCCCGGGAACCCAACAATGGTGATGACCTCCGTGAGGTGCAGTCCGCAGAGTGCGAGGAAAACTGCATCATCCGGGCTTGGCGACTTGTCCATAAACAGCACGCACCCGCCACTGGAAGTCGGTAAAGAGGTGGTGCAAAGAAGAGATGGAGAGGTCTCGTTGTCACCATAAAGCACGCTTAGGAACGCAGTTCATGTTGAGTCCAAGAAGCGGTACTTTGGGCCTCATTAAGACGATGCCTAGTTTCCCACAACTCCTCACAATGCAACGATGGACTTGGTCCATGATGCGGACCATCCTCGCCAATGCCGTCGCACTGGGTCTTCCAAACCGTATCTCATCGAACATGCTCACGCCGGAGGTAGGACCTTGATTCGGAAGTGGTCATAGGGTGGTTGAGACAATTCCGTCAAATCATGACGAAGAAGGCTCATCATCCTACTTGCGCTTCTGAACGCCATAGCCTCGAGGTGGCAAGGGCTTGGACACGATGGGAACACTACCGCCACATGCCTAGCGATGACGTTGATGAAGGCATGGTACTCCTCCATCCCTGGGCCTCGGTCTCGTCGATAGATGGCATACACCGGCTGGTAAGTGAAATTGGCTCGCCACATCATGTCCCGCAGTAAGGCTGGAAACCCATCAACATCTTCAGCTCGGGTCTCCTTGACCAAGTACCACACACTCATCTATAGACAAAGGCAAGATAAGAAACAATTCACTTTTAGATAAACCAACAGAAAGTTGGGGCAAGAATTGACATTAAGGAAGATAAGAAATAAAAGATGTCATACTTAAGCTTTCGAAAATATATTACTGCTTGAAAATAATTTTATTAGAAGACTCTCTAATTGTTTCGGCCAGGCTACTTCTAACCTACAGGCAACGTATGCTCTGATACCAACGCTGTGAGGACACCCGGTTATTGGAAATATACTTAATTAAATTCATATCAGAGCATAATTGTTAATGAAGGAACAAGATTGCCCTTTGTTAAAGATCATGCTAGAGTATAAATTTAACCAAGAGTTTCACCAATACTGTGATTCCTGATATATATATCTCACAATGGTTCCCGTGATCAACGACCATTGCATATATATCCTTCATCAACATTGCATCAAACACATACAAGTCATACATTGACATAATTAAACATAAGTTTACAACTTTGTTTTAGTACTACATTATGGAGTGACTTGGTCACTACAACAAGTTCAACAAATGAAGCAAAATAAAAGTTCAAAATCCACCAATGGCCCCATCCACCCACAAAGGATTGCGTGGAGGAAAGAAGTAGCTTTACTCGTTAGCGCCACCCGATCGGCGCTAACGGATACTTCATATAAATAACCATCCTCACTGCAACATTAGGTTATAGCACCTTGAGTACGGAAGGTACTCAAAGAAGTCTTACACAAACTAATAAAAGAAAGTGTTTATTAGAGCCTATTCAAAGGAGTAGAATTTATACATGCATAAGGCTACAACAGAAGGTAAAATGGTTAAGTTTTGCATAAAGTAGGACATCTTAACCTACAAAGACTAAATTTTGATAAAGCAATTTAATAAATCAAAGTTGGATTAGAATAGTAAGTAAATGACATAATGTAAATAAAGACAAAGGCATGAATCCTCATGCTAAACCAAAACCAAAACCAGATTTGTAAATCAAAACTTCTATACAGTGACATCAATTCAAGAAGGCGTCCATGACCGTGGACACGGCTATTGAACAGCTTTATACCTGCAGGTGTACATCTTACCCACATGACTTAGTCACCGTTGCCTCTGGATGCCTCCGAATGATGACACACTTCCTTTGGTATGCCGACCGGGGAAACTAAGATTTGGTATTTTTCAACAAGCTAACACTATTGAGTTGGAACCCCATGTGTGAACTGATCTCGCTTAAACAACGACTGATAGCATCTGCTTAACCGGGGCACACATGTTGCGTCAGTAATGCCGATCCAAACAATTTAAAGCGAACTGGGCTCACTACCCATATTAGGATGCAATCGGCATCTTTAAGGTACGTATATGCTACGGAGTACATATACGCCCTCACCCTGCTAAGAACATCTGATACTGACATACAAGCTCGCATGGCATACAACGCAGTCATAAGACCTAAGCATCTATGCCATACAAGGTCAATACACATATTCTTACTTTCCTGTTTCCAACCCAATAGTCTTAACATTTTACTTAACCAAACAGCGCCCATACACTGCATGTGGAAGTACGTGGGGGACTTGAATTGAATAGTCAGAGTTCGGTCCTTAATTTGTCCAGACAAGTCCACCACAATTCCCAATCTCGTGCACAAAAGCACCATCACTAGCTTCCTCTTGTCCAGATCAATTTAAATATAAAATTCATTTCTGACATAAGTAAACTGGACAAGGAGTTTAAAATGACAAAGCCATTTAGATTCCCATGTTTGACAAGATATTCTTGTCAAACTCTAAAGTTTCTAGATCGCATGTCTAAGCCAAACTCAAAATATATTATAGTATACAAGATTATGCTAAGGTTGAGTGTATGGTTATAATTAAGGTAATCCACAATGTCACTCAGTCATAACTAACTAATACAGTCCATATTGACATTTTCGGAAAAATAGCATGCACAGATGTCACTAGATTTAGAAAATCTATTCTATAAAACTTGGGATCAACATGGTGCAAAGAGGACGCTTGCCTTGATAATAGTATACTTCTATTGCAGGCTCAGGATGCTCAGAAATAGGTTCAATCACTTCAAAGAAACCAGATTCTAAAAGAAGCAATAAAGTCCAATAAACGCCAAAATCGACAATAAGTACAAATGGAAGAAATATGCATGATCAACTGAAATGCATGATTGACAGTATGCTTAAGTTATATCTACCCTAATAGTGATAATAACCCATATTATAATACACAGCTTTTAAATATCGAAACTAGTGTTTGAACCAAAGTTGCAAATTTCGATTTTTGAAAAGAATGAAAACAGATGACATGATTTAGGAAAAGGAAAATAGATCAAGCAAAGGTTCTAAATGAAGCTTAACCTGATATTTTAGAGTATTTAATACCCTAAACTACCCTTAACCCAACCCTAATCTAGTTAGATTACAAAAGCTGAGGAAAACTTGTGTTGTCGGTTGAGTAGACAATAAAGAACAGAGGTAGATCTCTACTAACAAGCTAAATAGAGGATGACAAGAATTAAAAGAACAACTTGTTATGCTGCTAGGTTTAGTTGAAACCTAACTAGGATGATAAGTTGACAGAGAAACCCTAGATCTTGAAAAGATATGAAAGACCAAAAGTTAGAATAACAACTTTTTAGTTTGAAGCAAGTTGAAGCTATGGATATTCAAAAGAATGATTCATATGATCTCCTAAGGTCCTTAAGATGCCCTGCATGTCAAAAACTAGGTTTTAGCTTACCAAAGATAAGAAAGACACCAAAGATTCTAAAACCCGATGTTGATCAACAGAGAAATAAACTCGTTTAACCTATAAAAGATGTTAAATCTTTATTACAAGGTGAAACCAGGTTTAGGATGGATAAGCAATGGACAGAGCAAGAACTCCACTCGACAACAATGGAGGATGAAAAGCTCCTTCGGTCAACACTGGTAACAACAAAAAGCTAGGGTTTATATATAGATGTTGAGCTACAGGGCAAAGTAGAAAAGTCTAGAGTTGATGAGGTGTCCATTTAGGGCTAAATATCCCAAAAATTAGTTGCAAAAGCTTTGGGATAAACCTCTCCTCTGCTTTCAGATGGTCGCAGAGAGAGAGGGAAGAAGATAAGAAACTTCTGACATGTGGGTCCCAGTGTCAGCCATAGTCCTCGCGCCTTCTAAAGCTCAAAAGAATCTCAACCGTCCGATTGAATTTCTACTGGCCGAGATTGACGGGGATCCGGCCGTCCGAATGCACACACAATGCAGTTCTTCGATTGGAATCCAACGATTCACTAAATTTGGGCTTTTAACCCATGGTCAAAAAGGCGCACCGAGGATCTAGATCTAAGGGCTCAAGATAGCCGCGCGCTTTAATTTCAAAACGAAAAGGGCGCGCAGAGGATCGAGGAATGAACAGCGCAGATTGAAAGGGGATCCGAGTTGTCCGATTGCATACACCGACCGACCCTACGACAAAATCCAACGACCCAAAGAAATGCGTGCCTTAATAAAGACGCTTATAAAGAGGGTGCCGTGGGATTTGAATCGACGGCCCAACGAAAAGCGCGCCTTTACGTTTTAAAAGAAAAGGGCGACGCTGTTCGATCGGTAATGAACGGTGGAGATCAAAAGGGACTCCGGAGTCGTCCGAATGCATACACCACTCCTGACCGTCTGATTAAGATCCAACGGTGGAGGTTAGGGCGCACACGTGGACAGCTCGCGTAGCGTTGTAGCCTCGCCCGTTCGATTGAAGATCGACGGCTCATAGTACGCGAGGAGGTTAGACTCGCGCCCGAACGTGACAGAGCCGGACCGGTTGCACTGGGTTGGACCCAACCGCATGGCTCGAGTCGCTACAGTGCTGAGGGTTAGGTTTAGACCAGAATAGTTGACCAGAACCTATTTGAATGCTTAAAGGGTTTGTTGGGCTTTAAAAATAGCAAATAAGTTTGTAAAATCATGAAATTTTTATCGAGGCTACCGATGATATATTTTTCCCAAATAAATTTTAAAATCACATTATCACTTTGTAAAATACATAAATAATTATTGTAGCCCAAAGTGTTTATTTAAAGCAAATATTTTCCTCCAAGTCAAAATAATTTATCTAGGTCAGAATGAAAACACTTCCTACCATAATACAAGTTTTATCTTGTATTTCTTAAGACTTTAAATGGTTCTTTGGATTTTGGCTAAAAAGGAAGGTTTTTAATTTGTAACATATCGCCTAAATCAGAAATAAAAAAGAATGCTATGAACAAGACTCTCATTCGCTCATAAAGCATTTTATTATCGTTTATAAACTTGGGCTGTTACACGAGCCATGCAACATCAAGGAACCATCGGTACATTGTCCACTCATCGTGGTGCTCGCATTTGGGCCCTTGGGTGGTTCAGGTTTGTCCATTCGCAATGAATTCGCTATTGCCTCGACTTGATTGTTGTTTGTGGGACAAAATGGAGATCGAACGCCCAAGCTCAACCGCCATTTTGATATTCGTCCCGATGACTCCTGCTTCCCAGACTTGACCAAGGGGATATCCCGTAGGCACGACTCACTTTGTGGGCCTCGAAAATAATGCCTTAGTTTCCTTGAAGCCATAAAGAGACCATAGAGCAACTTTTGTATCTCATGATACCTTTCTTTGGTCCATGCAAGACTTCTCTTACGTAATATATTGGTCGTTGAACATGGTCTCGCTTCTACGACCAAAGACACCACTAACCGTTTGTGGCGTTGCAGCCACGTAAATTACAAATGTTTCTCCCAATCTTGGAGAAACTAAGATTGGGGGACTTGTAAGGTACTGTTTTAATTCTCCAAAGGCGCTACTTGCTTCTTTAGTCCATTCGAAACTCCCATGTTTCCGGAGAAGTTTAAAGAAAGGTAGTCCTTTTTCGCCTAACCGTCCTATGAAACGACTTAACGCTGCCATACAACCGATTAATTTCTGAACTTCCTTCTTGGTGGTTGGATCGCGCATCTGATCGATGGCGGCGATTTTCATTGGATTTGCTTCAATGCCTCTAGCCGAAACTAGGAACCCAAGAAGCTTTCCCGACGAAACTCCAAACACACATTTCTCTGAATTTAACTTAAGGTTATGACGTCTTAAGTTATTGAAAGTCTCTTGTAGATCTAGAATATGATCGCCGGCGTTGATGCTTTTTACGACCAGATCATCGACGTAGGCTTCAAGATTTCGACCTATCTGAGGGCTAAAAGTCTTTTGCATTAACCTTTGGAATGTTGCACCAGCATTCTTGAGACCAAATGGCATTTTTACATAACAGTAAGTACCATATGGGGTGATAAAGGAAGTTTTCTTCATCTTGTTTACTCATATTGATCCGTGGTACCCGAATAAGCATCCAAAAACTTAACAACTCACACCCGTAAGTAGAGTCTACAAGTTGATCAATGCGGGGAAGGGGAAAGTCATCCTTCGGACAAGCTTTATTAAGATCAGTAAAGTCAATACACATTCGCCATTTCCCATTGGCGTTTCTAACCATTACAGGATTGGCGAGCCACTCTGGGTGGTCGACCTCACGAATGAACCCAGCTTTGAGAAGCTTGTCAATCTCCGACTGGATTGCTTCTTTTCGATCAGATGCGAAACGACGTAGCTTCTGCTTGACCGGTTTTTTGTTAGGTTGTAGAGCTAGCCTATGCTCGATCACCTCCCTGGGGACTCCGGGCATGTCGGACGCCTGCCAGGCGAATACGTCCTAATTAGCTTGGAGGAAGGAGACGAGCGACTCTTTCTATTTAGGGTCGAGTCCTGCCCCGACTAGTATCTTAGCATCCTCTGGAGAAGTACTTCTGTCAAGTTGTACCTCTTTCATCTGGTCGGAAGGTTTTGGTGTCATCTTCGGTCTTGAATTTTTGACCTGCATGTTAATGGTGTTAGTTCCTCGTCGAGTTCATCGACCGATTCTAAATAGCCCGATCGCATGCGTAAGCTATCTTTTGATCGCCTTGACCGTGATTACACTTTTGGTCCCTGATTTTCAAACTCGATAACCGTGAATGCGTGGCTATCGTGAATTTTGCTAAAGCCGACGACCAAGAGTTGCATTGTATGCACTCAAGTTCACCACATCAAATGAAATTTTTTCTGTTCGGAAGTTGTCGGGCTTTCCGAACGTAACCAGTAGGGACAAGTCCCCTATTGGTTTAGTGGTAGACCCAGGAACTATGCCATGAAAGGCATATTTCACCGGTTTTACCTTGGATTTGGGAATCTGCATGTCTTCCAAAGCACTTGCAAATAAAATATTTAAGGAACTACCTCCATCTATCAAAACCTGATTAACCTTGTAGTTATTAATGGTAGGCTCAACGACAATTGGAAACCTACCTGGTCGGGTCGAAAGAATGGGGCAATCTTCTTTGCTAAAGGAGATTATCGTCTCCGACCACCTTGAAGGTTTAACGGCGATCGAAGGTTCGGTAAGGTTAACTTCTCGCTCCATGGCTTTCAGATGACGTCTGGACTTGTACGAAGAAGATCCACCGAAGATCACATCAACGGTGTGTTGAGGTCTTGGTACTCCATTTCTTCGTCACCTTCTTTGTCCTTCTTGGAGCTTGTTTCCCCGAGTTCTTGAATCGACGGGAGTGGTCCTTTACCTGTATAATAATCTTCTAGCTTCTTTTGCCAAGCGCGACAATTGTGCAAATCGTGTCCTGTTTGCTGATGAAGAGGACACCATTTTTTGTTTCTCTTATAATCATTGGTCGGAGCTTTAGACTTGCCACGACCAGTATAATCTTTTCTTCCTTTGGTAAATTTTTCAGGAACTGCAAGAACCTCTTTGTCGTTGGCTCTACCATGCTTCTTTTTCTTGAGAGTCTTCTTTTGTTTCTTTTCCGTCCTATCCAAGCCCGGTTGGGGAATTTTATCCTTTCGATCAACGGCTTCGTTCCACTCGACCGCTTCACTGGCCGTAGTGTAACAGCCCTAAGTTAGGGTTTGTTTTTCAAATGTAAAATTATGAGGAGAAATAAAAACTTTTGGTGCCTCATGAAATCATTTGGAAGTTTTCCAAATTTTCCTTAAACAATTTCCATTTTCTAGAATTTGTTCTTGTGAATGGAAGTTGTTGCCAACAAAAAATCTTAGCCTTAAAACTCGTAATCATCCTCTGTAAATATTTTTCCTATCATCTTGACCATCCTAGCTACCTCTCTGAAAAATTTCACAATTTTTAGATTTTTGATGCTATTTCAAATGGTCCAGTCAAACCAGTTTGGAAATCTGGTCAAACCCCTGGACAGCAGCTTGTGCATTTTCTTGGGAGAAATCTAGTGCATGAAAACTCCTGGAAAAATTATACAAGGTTGTCTTCTGTCCCTGTAAGCTCCCATAAAAATTTCAGAATTTTTGGAGCTCGGGAGCTATCTCTAAAAATTCCCCAAACCAGCTCAGCCTTTTAATTTAAATCGAATCATCGCTCATCGGGCCCAACCCAACTCGCTCGAGTCCGACCGCACCTAATTGACTCGGTCGCACCGCTTGCTACACCGCTGAGCTCGACGGCCGTCGATCGACCGATGCAGATCGTGACGGTCCGTGCGCGCCAAGCAATCGACCCATCCGATTGCATCCTTTCATCTCAACCGCCCATTCTCGGATCAATCGCTCAACATCTTCTTGATCAAGTCCGACCAGCTCGTGCCGCGCATCGCCTCGCCACGCCACTTTGCCGCCACGACGAGCGGCCCCACCTATCGGGTTCGCCTCGTCTTCTCCGCGTCTCACCGAGCTCGCCGGCAATCGATGCGCGCCACGCAGCTCATCGCCGCCACCTCGTGGACGCGTGTCCGGCCGGGCGTGTCGCCAGTATTCATAATCTCACCGCACCCACCCATTCCTCGCTTCTTCACTCTATCACCCTCTCCGACCAGTTCTGGTTTCGCCGAGAAGAAACCGAGAGCAACGCCGCCGTGTTTAGTGCCGCCACTAGCCGCCGATCGCACCACCGTAATCCACGCTCGTCACCGCTTCCATTTTGCCCAGCCCGGTCCTGTTGTCAGTGAATCGCCAGGTGGTCTTGTCATCTCCGCCTCGGTGATCTCGCCCGCGAGCTTCGGCGTTCTAGTGAGTATCATGTTTCGCGCTTGGTTCCTTAGGATCGTGTTGCTTCGCTAAGTCTAATGTTGGGTTCGTTGTCGCCTTTGGTGCATCGTGGAGGGCGACGACCAGTTTTCTCCAAGCTCGTGAAGCGCCGCGCTATGTTCCAACCACTCCGCTCTCCTTCGCCGCCGTAAGCTTGGGCATCACGCTCTCGAGATCGTGGCTAAGCTTAAGCTCACTTTCCGGTCTTTGAAGTCTCGTGGCGCCCTCTCCGCGGAAGCCGCACCTTCTTCTCCGCCTCCATTCGTCGCCAGCCCATCGCCGGCATCTCCGTGGGTCAGCACCGCCGTCATCAAGTTCGCGAGCTCTCTGCGAACCTGTAGGTATAACCCATTCTCCCTAAGACCTACTCGTTTGCTAGATTTGTTGCGCGGCCGCGCCGCCGTCCTCGTGATCGTCGGTGAGCCGACGACAACTTTAGGTTTAATCCTCCTTCATTAGCGTTGATCACCCTTTAGTTTGTACCACTGCTTGTGGCCCCTTCCGAGCTAAGCGCATTTAAAAGTCTTAATCTGGTCGTAATTTGTTCCTTGAGTCCATGACTTGTGGGTCCTCTACCGTTAAGGTCTTGCGTAAAGTAGCAAAATTTCGCTTCGTGATAGCAGCGATTCTCCAAATTCGAGTTCGTCCTCGCCGCTGGCGCGGTGAGTCAAGTTTGACTGGTCGGCCGCCGCATGTGCCCGCTGTCGATGGTCGTGGCTAGCGCGTCGAGAGAAAAGATTTAATCGCTTTAGAATTTCGATTTGGTTTTTCGTGGTGCTTTGTTAATTCAATTAAGCTTAGAAAATGCATAACTAATTCAATTTGTCTCCAAATCGCATGACTCAAAGTGTCGTTAATTTTCATTTTAAATGTTTGATTTACTAAAATTAGTTCAACCATGTCTCTGTTAGCAAAAATCGTTGATTGATTAAATGGTGTATTATGTATTTTCCCAATTAGAAAATTCATATCTCTTTCAAGAATTATCCAAACCAAATGAAACCAATTTTGTAAATTTTCATTTTTAATATGCTAATTATCAGTATAGGTTTTAGTTATGTTTTTGATATTAAAATTTGGCTAAGTAATTAACTAGTGCTTTATGGGTATTGTTAGCTTAGAAAATTCTTAGAAAATTCATAACAAATCAAAATGAATTATTCTCTGTTCTTAAAAATGTGTTAGATCTTGTTTAGGCTGCTGTGTAAAGTTTGGTATGTTTTTATGTTGTTGTATGTTGGAGTTTTGTCGGTGTTTTGTTCTTATTCGTTGCTTTTACTCGATCGTTAGATTGCGACGGTTCTGGTATTCTCGAGAGTGATCCTCTGCAACAGGTTGAGCCTATTGAGCAGCAGTAGCCAGGCAAGCAGTTTGATCATGTTAATCCCAGTATTTTAAAGTCTAATATTTTAGTTCAACTGTATGTATGCATCGCTTAATTTGTGTTAAATTGGTTAGTTAATCCTTTACATGCATAATCTGTAGGTAGATGATTATCCTCTACTACCTGAGCCTAGGTTATTTGCTGTGATTAGAGATCATTGGATGATCTCTTGTCACTTAGTAGATACGATTTCAACTGCTTAGACATGCTTAGTATCGGTAGAAATGGGTGGTTATCGACTTAGTCGGTAACCTTGATCACACAAATTTTACTATAACTTTATGTTTCAGCATTTTTGCTATGTTTAATTGCAAAACTAAAATTGAAAACAAAAAAATGATTTAGACTTGGGCACAACGGTATGAGTGTTGTGATCTGTTGGGTGTGACTGGAATGGTGCCCGAGTCAGCTAAGGACCGAGTTACTTGCGCCACCGTACTGAGCATTTTGCGTGCTAACCACACTAGAGTATATGGGACCTCTCTTGACCTAGTACTTTGGCGTGTATTGGCTCCGAGCCGCAGGAGGTCGCAGGAGGGATGGTGTTGGGAGCATGGTAGTTGTCCGAAAAGCTTTACCCCGCAAAGGTAGTTGTCTTTTCGGCTTTACCATGTAAGCGTATGGATTTCTATCCATACGAGCGGCTCGTAGTTAATACACAATATTGGAAAAAGTCTCGTAGGACTTAGTGTGCTCAAGATACCTTCGGAAGTGTGCTTGGCTTAAAGGGTCCAAGTGTGGGTACATTGGTACACCCCGCAGGTTAAAACTATTCGAATAGCCTCATCCTAGGTTATGGACACGCTGATACGCCCGTAAGAACTAGACTACAACATTTAAATTAAAACTTACGGGTGGTACGAACTGGGTTCAGATTATTGTTGTGGTGACTATTGGGATAGTCACTTCTAGGTTGTTTATCTTTCTCTTTTGTTATTATTACCTTCATCGTATTTTAACATTAAAGGAATTGCAAACTTACCTTCAAATCAGATTACATTATTGCAAATAAAATTGGCTTTGTGCAAATGAAACATATGACCTCCACTGCACAAGCTCGCATGTAGCATATGAACAGTCCGCTAGTTCACACGTCGGTTTTGCAGTACAAAGACAATCTTTGTACTCATTGGCTTTGCTTAATGTTTTTGTTGTAGAGGAAGAAGGTGAGCCCCAAGGGCCTCACTACTGTGAGTTCTGCTGCCGCTTCGTGTTCGACGACTAGGCTTGGCGGTCCGGTCAGATGCCTTGTGGGTTGAAGGCACACTGATTGGCTTTGTTTATAGCCATCTTATGGCACTTTTGCTTCTGCTGTCGTCTTTTGGTATTTTTTTTGTATCTTTTGGCCAGTCGACCTTTGTCTGTAATAACTCTACTGTTGTTACTTTCTGCTTGTAGTGTGATGTTTGGACTCTATGTTTGGAATGGAGTTGACGCATAATTTTGTGATGAGGTGTGTATACTGCTTTCTGGGAAGTATACATATCTCGAGGCTCAGTTTATTTGATTTGTGATGCTAGGACTAGGCGGTTGGTTAAGCATTACAAGCCAAATAAATTGGAGTCCTCACACGTAGCGTACTTGTCAGCCATGTCGAAGAGCTCGATGGTTGTTCGTGGGGGATGTATAGCTAAATCCTCCGTAAACCTTCGATTTCTTAATCCCACTTTGAAGGCTTGGATAATGAAGATTTCGCAACCTCCTGTATTGAGTTCTGCACTTGGCTAAATCTTTTAATGTATCGCCGAGAGTCTCGCTTGATTTTTGTCGATCCTATGGAGATCGTCTTCCTTCCCAGGCAATCATACGCACTCAAAATTTGTGAATCAAAAGGTCGCAGAGTTGCTCCCAAGCATACACGGATCCGACAGGAAGGTTAAGCAACCATGATCGGCCGATCCTTCTAACACCGAGGAAAATAATTTGTCATTACATTCTCATCACCACCAAAGCACTCGATAGCGGTGGTATATATCTGGAGAAATTCCAGGGATTTTGGGTCCCATTGAATTTATCCATATTGGCTGGCCGGAACCTATTTGGCCAACGCCACTGGAGCCCCGCCGAAAGCTCGACACTGTGATAGTTTCGTGGCGCCTTCTTTGAAAAGGTATTTGGATTGTAATCGGTTGGAGATCGATTTCTAGGAACGGATTGTCGATGCTCTAATGTCCCGATCCGGCCGTGGACGTTAGTAGAACGCTTCACCACTTGTTCGCTTAGGTGATGTCGAAGATCACCAGGTCCAAGCAATGGTTCCTCGATGAAGTGATGGTGAGGATTCTCGAATTGTCTCTCTCCTCATGACTTGTTGGTCGGAATCGCCGAGGTGGTCGCAGTGTCAACTGATCCTCAACACGACCATGTAGGCCTCTACTTCGGGAAGAATGCTGTGATGAAGTCATGGTCTGACTTTGCAGGTGCCTTCGTTCCCGATAAGCTTCTGGGCGCTGCATTGTCTGCTGGATAATCTCCGATACTTGACCTGCGAGTTGGGCAAAACACCGAGTCTCGCCAGACAGGTCAGAAGTATTTAACATATCTCTGACTCGCTGCAGGTTTTGTATAGTTACGTAAGGTCTCGAGGGATTTCGCGAGAAGAAGGTGTTTGATGGCTTACATCCTCCGACCTTACGGTCGATCTTTCCCATCCCTCACATTGGTTTGGGAAGGATCAAGCGATTAACCGGTGAATGTCTACCGCTTTGTCACCTCCGCATTTGGTGCTTGACCACCCGTACCATCTCCATTAGGACGTGGTGGCGAGGCAATGTGTGGAGGACCGCACGCATTGTGATCCGTATCTCCGATCGCATTGACCTCGTGCTTCCAGCAATGTCCTTCGATGAGCTTCCGTCGTAATCAACGGAGAGCCTTCGAGCTTCGCAGAAGCTTCCACGACGGAGAGCGATCGGTGATCGCACCTCCCGAGGTTTTTGAAGGACCTCACCGATCCGCGAATTGTCGATCGAATCGCCGAGCTTTATCATCCCCACTTGGTTTACGACCAATGGAGGTTTCATTGACACCGCCACCAAGTGTCGGTTGGCTCCTGGAATTACTAGAAGCCGTTGGTGAGTACCTATCAACCATGATCGCATCAAAGGTATGTTGAACCTCGGGTTGCTGTGTTGAATTTTTGTCACCTTTTTTGCCAGTCGAAAGGCCCAGGCTTGCTGAGGCTTTGGGGTGTTCCGAACCGGTCAGAAACACTTCCTCTGAAACCGCCACTGATTGTAGCGTTGTGTCATCATCCATCCGGTCGTCTTCGTCGATTTCTGCCCTGGGCGAGCCGGCAGAGGAGGATGATGAAGAGATTCCGTTTTCCTGCATGGCGCACATACATGCATCCATGTCGAGGTCGGCGTAGTCCGCCAAATTGAACCAATTTTCTTCATCCCAACTTCCCACCATAACCGCATCAATGGTCACAGACGGGGAATGGTGATCAAGAATTGATGAGCAGAGAAATTCTTCTGAGATTCCACGCCGCGATCCCCACGGACGGCGCTAGCTGTCGACAATCAAGACGTCGATCTTACGAAAATAGAAAGGAGAAAGTGACGTGGGAAATCTCAGGGAATGATGGGATTGCTCTTTATTAATATGAAATGGAATTTACAAGGTATACACTAAGGACTCTGCTTGCTCTCTTGCTAACTCAGAACTGTTACACGAATCTATGGCTTGTGCTTTTTTCTTCCTTCTTCTCCCCCTTGATCCGTCCAGGTTCCATCTTTAAATAGCCCTTGAAGAGGTGGCGCATTTCCGAGAAGGCGCTCGATGCGGCGTTGCGTGCAGTCGGAGTCAAGTGACGGTTGATACGGAATCAACCGTTCTGCGGTTATATGTCTATGAAACATATAACCGCACGAAGGTTGTTCACTGGTGTGTCTTGGATAAGATACGTCGTATGATATGGAATATGCATGTGCTCCATTCATCACACGGTAGAGAATATACCTTGGGATTTATTCCAAGCGTCAGTTCATACCTTCTACGAGCAGTTCTCCTGGTCGGGAGCTTGGCTTAGGCCTTTGTCCGACCAGGGTACCCATTATGTAACCTCTGGAATCTCTACAACCAGTGAGGTCGTGCACCTCAGGGTTACGACCATGAAGACGTATGGTCTTTTATATATTAAAGATAATATATAGAGGTTTTAATCCTCGTCAGAGCCGTAGAGCAAATCGCTACAATTTGCAAATACCATCGGCAACTTGTCAAGCTTCGACAAGAGAAAGCATTACTCTGCGAGCAAGCAGAGAGGTGGTGAGTAACCGACTCTCGTAATCGTTTTGATTACTTATTCAATACTCGCAGAAGGTTGTCATAGAAAAACTTACGACTTGGTACTACTCGTAGAAAAAACTTACGACTAGGGGGTAGTCGTAGAATAGCTTACGACCACCCATCGATCGTAGAAGTACTTACGACCGCCTGTTTTAAGTGTGTTCATGTCTTCCCTTTACCCTTCGGGTTTAAGAGTGACGAAAGACCTTGGTGATTCGCCGACTTTGAGACACCAATCGAAAAGCTAAGAGATAAAGCCACCGACTTCCTGAAGAAGCTTCAGGAAGCCAACTCTGCAACTCAATGGTTGCAGGAAAGGATAAACAGTACGTACTATTACGACTGCTTCTGCTCTTGGTTTCCATCTCCCCATTTGTTTTAACCTCTCATTCTTTTGCAGAAAAAGAAGTCGAAAATAAGGCCCTTCAGGCCGAGGTGGGGGCTCTCCAGATCGAGATCAGGGAGAAGTCCTCAGTAGTCCGTGAAATCTCCCGCATCGCGAAGGAGAAAGATCAGGAAATTGAGAACTTGGGTTCTCAATTAGCTGGTAAGTAGATCATTTACCTGCTATCGGTTTGTTTTATCTTCCCATAGAATCGTTTCATTTAACCAATCCTTACTCTTTTCAGATCGATTGATTGAAATAAAACAACTCCATGAGGCTTCGACTGCTCCGTGAGGAAATGAAATCAATGAAGATTAATCTTCAAGATAATATCTCACTTCTGAACAATGTACTCGATGGACTTCGTGCCAGGAGGGTTGCTCCTTGCGACGACATGATGTCTGCTCATACGAGTGCTATTGGGGAACAAGTCGGTACTTTACAAGAGTTGGTGTCTACTCAAGACCAACCGTAATGATTCAGCAGGGAAGCGGTTAAAGGGGCCGTGAGCTTTGTTTTAGAAAACTCAAGGCCCGTGATCCTAACCTTAATCCTCATTCTGTTGAAGCCGACTGATCGCACCGAATCAAGCGTAAAAGCTAATAGAAGAGATGCAGTCGTTTGGCGAGAAGGTCGCGGAGGAGATGCAAATAGAATCTCCTTGATCAGAGTAGTCTTGTAACATATTTTTGTAAAGACAAGTCTTTTTTGATGGGGATGCACATATATATGATCCTTTCTTTTTCCTGCAAATCATCTCATAGAGTAGTTAGTAACTCGTAAGATAATGAAAGAGGAAGAAATAATCAAACCAGATATGAGCGATTCCTCCTTTCTCCTTCCTTTTCCTTGTGAACATCTCTTAGAGTAGTTAGCAACTCGTAAGATGATAACTCGGAAAAATTAAGACTAAGAAACGAAGTCATGTTTATAACTTTATCTTAGCCCCCAACTACTTACTTAGTTTAATAAATAAACTAAGAAAGTAGTAAAGAAAGGGTTTCTGAAAACAGAGAGGTTTGTTCGACTTTTAGTTTTCGAGTATCGATTATCTTGCACTAGTCGAGAGAGTAGAAACAGATCGACGCTAGGAAGTTCCCTCTAGTGAGCAAGACCACGTGCAGAGAAAAAAGTCTTTGACTAGGTGATGTTACCATCTCTGACCGGATTAATCAAATCAATGACGACAACTTGAGCGAAACAAACATCTAGAGGACCGTAAGGATTCGTTCGACTATTTTCGTTTTTCCTGACGGAGTTATCCTGGCAGCAAAAGTAGGAAACGGAACGACGCTAGGAAGTTCCTTCTAGTGGGCAGGACCACGTGCAAAAAGGAGAGGCTTCGACTAGATGTGTTTCTTCCTCCGGCCAGTAAAAACCAATCAAGATAATTGAAAAGTAGTCGAACGCATCGCAACAGGTGCGCTCTTCTTAGATTATTTTCAAAATAAGCTGAAGTGATATGAATTTGCTTGACAACTTTCGACCATATTTTTGAGCTCATTAACCTTTGTACAGGTTATTATAGCAAAGAACAAGGCGACATTAGGAAGCACCTTCCAGTGGGCAGGACTACATGCAGAGAGGAGAGACTTCGACTAGGTATGTTGTCCTTTTTCCGACCAGTGTACAAGAGGAATGAGTTTATAAAATGGTGAAAATTAAAGCAAAATCAAAAAAAGAGACAAAAAGATAGGAGAACTCGATACTTTATTGTCGAGATGCTTGTTACACATAGAACTTGCGAATCGCTCAATGTTCCAAGAATTTGAGAGAACACACTGCCTTCCATTGCAAGTCGTACCGATCCTGGACGCGTTACTTGGACCACAGTGTAAGGACCCCGCGCGCCACGGCACCTCGCAGTCATTGCCGCCCAAAGGCCGCCACCACCACCATCGTAGAGTACGTCGCTGTGTAACACTCCAAATATTTATTTAAATGAGAAGAAAGATTGTAGGGAGGAGAATTGAATAGAGGGAGTGGTTTTATGAAGTTCAGGGGATTTTTATGCACTGAAAACTTGGGTGTGGTGAAAGCCCACAACACCTTGGCCCATTAGGGCAACCATCCAAGTAGAGGGGGCAGCCATGCTACTGTAGCACGCATGTAGCGCCACCACTGTAGCAGCCCCTCCTCCCCATTGCATCTCCACCTCTTTTCCTCCTCCCCTTGTGGCGGCCAAGAAGAAGGAAGAAGAAGAAGAGAAGGAAGAAGAGAAGAAAGCGGGATCCCATCCGGAGTTCGTGATCTTCAGCTGCGCCAAGGGTAACTAGCTTCGTTTGTTGTTGTGTGTTTAGTCGAGATCCAAATCGAGTAGTTTTGGCAAGATTGAAGTCGGTCTGTTAAAGTTGCAATTCTGTCCAGAATGTTGCGCGGCCAGTTTCATGTGTTTAGAGGCCGAATTAGGAGGTTTGGTCTCCTAGAGATATGTAGATTTTGTTCTTATCTTTCAGTGGCCACCAAGATCACCCAAATCCGATTAACGGTCAGGAAGTTATGAATTTTTAGTATCGCTGCTCTGTTAATCTGTCAGTTTAGAACAGTCTGTAGAAAATGGGATGAATCTGCTAGTTAAGGTCGAAATCAGAGGACCTCAATATAACGAAAAATGTAGGTAATTTTCATACCTTTGATAGAGATAAATAACGCAAGATTTGGACTTTGTAGCAAAAGTTATGATGGTTTTAGTGATCTGTCCAGAGAACCCGACGTGATAATTGTTGCTCTGTAGGTTGGCTTGGTAGAGGTAGTAGTTGGCATAATCAAAAGGGCTCCCAACTAAGTTTATTTAGGTAATTAAATTACCTTTCCAGAAAGTCTGAGAACACCTTATTTGGACCCCTGAGCGGAAAGTTATGTATTTTAGAAGTTGACTATCCGCAGTGATCACCAAAGCGATCGCTAGGAATTGGAAGATTGGAAAACACTTGGGAGTTTAGCGAGTTCGCTTGTGTTGTAATTATGCTTTTGGTCCAGTATGTTGGACTTAGTCCGGTTATATTTATGTTCGTAGGGCGTGATCCTGGGGCGCCCTCTTTGCGCCCACCGCCTCGCACAGTTAAGGCAAGTATTCGGGTTATAGCGTATTTTGGTTGTATGATAAAATTGTTGTGATTGCTTGATGTAGCCTTGCATGAATGTTAGCGTAATGAGTTTTCCTTTATCTTGATGAATGCAAGCTATGGTTAATGTTTCCGAGCGTTGCTAAATCTTACATGTTGTTATGTACATGTTAAATTCTTGGTATGAAAGACGGGCATGGAGCATTTGCATGTTTCAAACGTGTTGGATACTTGGTCATGTATGCATGTTTTTGATATATGATATAAGTAAGGTTGCTTACATGATAATGAGAATATGATGTAATCCCGCTTATGAATATGTTATCATGGCGCATATGCATGTTGAGAGCATACAGTGCTCTGGTCACGTGGTGACCAAGTACATATAGTTGAGGTCCCCGCCATGTAGATGACGGCTTGAGGTCCCACATTCGTGGAATGTGGGCTATGAATAAAGAGGTCCCCATCATTAAAGTGATGGGCAAAGGTCCCTATACATGTGATGTATAGGCTTTTGGTCCTCGTGCTGGGAGGGCACAGCAAGTGCAAGGGTATACAATGACGGTTGTGTACTCCCATTACACTGTGAAATGCGAAAAGAGATAAAGTTGAAAAGGTGCATTGCATTGGTTGCATTCACATGAGCATGAAGGCTATACTTTGGTGCATTGTTTATCTTGGATTATTGATGCTATGAATGATAACTTGCTTAGCCTTGTTGGTACTTTTACGAGTCTTTGGGCTCACTCTTGCTTTGATGTGTTTTAGGTACAACCGCAAGACCCGCATGCATGGGAGGGAGTAGATGTTTGGATGCACGCACTACCACTCAATCTTAAGAATTACTTATGGATGGTTTGAGTTTGATTAATCTGTAATAATGAGAATAGCAAATTTTGATTATGTTTATGAGATTATCCTCGCATGCTTGAAAGAACTCGATTATGAAGGTATTGATAAATGCCATGATTAATTGTTGGAACCTCGGTATAGTGACTATACAAAGGAGGTTTTGCCGAAAATTTGTAATTGATCTTAGTTTAGTTTAGTTTAATTTAATTTTAGTAGCATTCCTGTGCTCATGTCGGGCCGGGTGTTACAGCTTGGTATCGAGCGGTCAGAGGTCCGTGGTGACTAGATTAATTAAAAATTTGCGAATGGCTAATCAACTTAAAAGTTTGACACACCGTGCACGATGAGGTGGGGTTGGGTTATTGCATTGCATCTATGGTTCTATTATATCGCATTGATAATTGTTGATATGAATATAGTAAGATTGCTTATTAACTCGATTATATGATTGTTATATGTGAGGATAATAGATGTTGAGAGGTTGTGGTTGTGGCCCTGGTTTTACCAGTTACACCACTATTTGTAGTAAGAGATTAGTGAAGTGGTTACCTCGGATATCTTAGTACAAGCGTGATAGTGAGTATCATTAGAAGTTGTTCTCTTCCTTGAATTTGAATTTGGTTAACTCTTGTCCATTGGGCTTGATAAATTTCTCTTGGGGTTAGTAGTTCTTATTCCACTCGATTTGTTTCCATTTATTTAATTTGAATCTTAAAATGAACATTGTTTTTTCGAACTATTGAGCCGCTTATGTTGATGAACCTTCTTTGGATAGTGGTTGCAATGCAATGATGGGTTTCAATTGGTTTGTATTTGTTTTCTGAGCAAATATTATCTTTTCGACTCTTGAGCTATTCTTGCTACTTGTAAACGTTGTCATTGGCAATATTGTTCCTCTTCGGAGAGTTCTACCTTCTTGTTGGCAAACTTGACCCATTTATTCGCTTGGAGTTTTTATGATGGAAGATATCATTTACCAACTCCATTGAAGTATGTTTCGACTTTATGCACTTCTTTTGGAGTAGTTGGAATGTTGAAATTTCGTGCATCCTCTTTGAGAAAGAAAATATCAAAAACTATTTTGAAATATTTGTTGTGTTATGAGAGGTTCCACGCATAAAAGATAAATTGATAATGTATGAGTTATCAAGTTGGGTCCAGTAGTTTGATGCGTAATCGATCTTAACCAAGATCCTTGGAAGTGAAGTGAAAGATTTGATGTTGTCATGGAGTAGTTACATGATGAACTTGTTTAATGGTATGACTATACATACTAGGAATCCACAATTATATTAAGAAGTGTGAGATATTAATGATTTGGTCTGATCATAGGATTGTGGAATTTGGTAAATTTATTGGATAATTTGGAGTAATGTGTTCCAATGGATTAATCTACCTATTAGTGATGGTCATGTTTAAGGATGTGATTGAACAATGACTTCATGATATCAATCCAGAATTTTCATAAGTCGACAACTTGATGATTATACTAAATTGCTAGATTGAAACATGTATATCGATTAGATGAATGTTGAGGTAGTACCTTGCAAAACCCGTGTTTAAAGGAGATGATGTTATTAAATCCTTAATTAAACTCGAGCATAAAATGGAATGTTGACTCTGTGTTTATAAATGGTTATATGACTATAAATAGCAGAGGACCCTATTTTGTATACGTGATAGAGACAATTGTCAATTGTCAATGATAGTTGAAGGGTGTTTCTTTTGGAGAGATTTATGATGGGATAAGAGGCTATGATGATTCTCGCTAGGAGTGTATTATTTCATTGTTAGTGAGATTGTCGAAGGGATTATGATGATACTATTGAATGTTTGGTATAAGGAATTGGATCGCTCACCGACATTGATTAAATGAAATGCTTCTAGTCACACGCTTGTAATCTTTCGACCTCATGTTGATGTGGTAGCTGAAATTGTTTTGAACAAAGTGACGTCTTTGAGAGGTTTTATCGGTTCCTAAGTAGTTTATGTGTTGTGGACTTGAAATCTCTTCTTGTTAGTGTTGGCATGGTGATGTCAGTAACCAAAGGAAGTCGCTTTGTTAAAGGAAAGAGTGAAGTAGGAGTATTTCAATTTGAAGTCAAGCTTTGTAACTTGCAGTTTATCGATTCTTGCCTAAGCTTTTTGTTTGCCCAATGAGTTTCTGAATCCCAAAACCAATGTTTTATTCTCGTTTGAGGTTTGATACACTTTGCTTGTGGAACGTGGTGCCCTCAACTATGATCACTCTTTTGTTTTCTAAGATCTTTTCTATTTGATTGTTTCTCTTGAACTTGTAACTATTGTAAGTGGTAACGTTTTTCCTATATGCTGAAAATGATTTATGTTTGCCTCTTTTTCTAAGAAAGGGTTAACCGAATCAGATTGTAAAGTCCCTTGGTTGTGAATTGGCAACTAGATAGTGGTGGTCTAGTAGATGATTTTGTGAACCTTTATGTGTCAAGTTGTTTGAGAGGCATTGAGTAAATTGATTTATTAGATTAATCCTTGGAGAGAGTTCGATTTAAATAGAATGTTTGTCTTTGGAGCTAACTTATTACGTGTCGCAACTAGTAGAACCTATAAAGGGATGTGGTCCAAGATCTTTTGTTCATTTTGTGTAACATTAGAATTAGAAAGTTTGAAAATCTTGACCAAATTTATTAGAGTATCGCAATTGGGTACTCGGAAGATTGTGTAGAAGAATTATGATGGTGTGGCTTAATGAGAGTAGCAGTGTGGAAAAAATATAATCGTCGTGTTAATTAATGGGATAGCAGGATTGTTGAGCTATTGTCAAGCATGACTCGGCCTCGGTGAGTAACCCTATGGGAGTTAGATTATCTCTAAGGATATCTTGGTCAAAGAATATATTTATTTATTAATGTTAGTGATTGAGTATGTTTGAATCTTGGTCAATTAGTGAGGGTATTGCGAATGGGTATATTGTGGTCATGTAGCTGAAAATTAATTGGTGTGGTTGAGTGAAGGTCAAAGATTGGTGAAATGAAGCGCCTTTGGCGGTTACTTGGTTAGTGAGGAATATTGATATTAATGACCGAGGTTATTGTTGAGTCGTGTGAAAAGTTAGTAAAAGAATTTGAGGATTTCCTATCAATCATACAGTAAATTCATTATAGGAGACTTGGAGGTTAAATTTGGACTTGCCTTTCTATGCTAGGACCTCAGTGCCCAATGTTATGTGTAGAAGAAGAAGAACAAAAGTGGATTCGAATAGTATTGATCATTGATAGAATCCTTCTGTGTAGTAAATGAGTATGTGCACTGAGAATTTCAAGTTGATTATCTTTAATGAGAATGAGGTGATGTGGTTATGTGAAAAATCTTTATTGAGGTGTTGGGAACCAGCTTGTCAAAAAATAATTCCTTTGGTATAGGAGTGAACTAGAGAATCCTTGTGTGGATTAATAGAGTCCCCTAGATAAGTGTGGTTGTTCTTTCGGTTTGAGGATCATTTTGGGGTTGTCGGTTAAGAGGAAGGAGTAAGTTTGATGATTTGGAAATCCAAGATTTTGGAGAATGTTTATTTCTTAAAAAAACATCTCGAAAGAATGTTTTCTCCAGAGAGAAGTGTTCTATTGGTTCTTGTTGGAGTTGGGTTTTATGACGGAGAACACTTACAGCTTGAGTTGACCCTATGTCAAGAAGGCTGTTCCTTCCCGATCAGAAAATAAATGAAGTGTTTGATTTGGGCATTCCAACAATTTCTCTTTTGACTTATGTGGTGTTTATTTGCAAACCGCCTAATTGGAATGTGAAAAGATTTTCATGATGAATCTTCAATTTTGGATTTGAGTGTTTTAGAGGAAAGTTGGTTAATAGTGGGTGGCATTGTGAATTTTTTGTTTTCTGTGAGCTCGATTATTAAAGTTTGTTTAAAATAAGTTGTGTTGCTGCGTCCTGCTTAACAAAGGTTCTCCTTACTAGGATGAAGAGGTCGATCGAGAGATGAAATAAGAGTTACATATGTTTATGTTGAAGTTCGTGGTTTGGTCCCCAAAGGGAATGATAGCCTAGAGTATATTTGGCTTGTTCGGAAGTTGTGGATTTTGGAAGATAGCAATTCGCTAGAATTGTCTCGAGTCCTAAAGCGCGTATATAACGCTTTGTATGACCGGTGTTGATATAATGCTTGAGGCAATTGGAGTGTGAGGTTTCATAAGAGTCTGTTGACCGATGAGTAATACCGCATCTTCGAGTCATGTCCGTTGAGTGATTACGGTAGGGTCGATGCGAGTGATGAGGTATAATACATTAGTTGTATCAAGGTGCGTTAGTCCCAAAAGTCCGAGAGGAAAACAATTTGGGAATTGAAGTCTCGCATATGCGAGCAATATCCAGAATTGTTCACAGCAGGTGTGTGGTATTGTTGGTAAATTCTAGTTGTGATTGTTCTTTGGTGTAGAGCGTGGTTAGAATTCGGGGTCGAATTCCATTTAAGGGGGGTAGAATGTAACACTCCAAATATTTATTTAAATGAGAAGAAAGATTGTAGGGAGGAGAATTGAATAGAGGGAGTGGTTTTAACTGAAGTTCAGGGGATTTTTATGTAATCTGAAAACTTACTGTGGGCTAAAGCCCACAACACCTTGGCCCATTAGGCAACCATCCAAGTAGAGGGGGCAGCCATGCTATCTGTAGCACGCACTGTAGCGCCACCACTGTAGCAGCCCCTCCCGTCCCCATTGTATCTCCACCTCTTTTCCTCCCCTCCCTTTGTGGCCGCCAAGAAGAAGGAAGAAGAAGAAGAGAAGGAAGAAGAGAAGAAAGCGGGATCCCATCCGAGTTCGTGATCTTCAGCTGCGCCAAGGGTAACTAGCTTCGTTTGTTGTTGTGTGTTTAGTCGTAGATCCAAATCGAGTAGTTTTGGCAAGATTGAAGTCGGTCTGTTAAAGTTGCAATTCTGTCCAGAACGTTGCGCGGCCAGTTTCATGTGTTTAGAGGCCGAATTAGGAGGTTTGGTCTCCTAGAGATATGTAGATTTTGTTCTTATCTTTCAGTGGCCACCAAGATCACCCAAATCCGATTAACGGTCAGGAAGTTATGAATTTTTTGTATCGCTGCTCTGTTAATCTGTCAGTTTAGAACAGTCTGTAGAAAATGGGATGAATCTGCTAGTTAAGGTCGAAATCAGAGGACCTCAATATAACGAAAAATGTAGGTAATTTCCATACCTTTTGATAGAGATAAAGAACGCAAGATTTGGACTTTTGTAGCAAAAGTTATGATGGTTTTAGTGATCTGTCCAGAGAACCCGACGTGATAATTGTTGCTCTGTAGGTTGGCTTGGTAGAGGTAGTAGTTGGCATAATCAAAAGGGCTCCCAACTAAGTTTATTTAGGTAATTAAATTACCTTTCCAGAAAGTCTGAGAACACCTTATTTGGACCCCTGAGCGGAAAGTTATGTATTTTAGAAGTTGACTATCCGCAGTGATCACCAAAGCGATCGCTAGGAATTGGAAGATTGGAAAACACTTGGGAGTTTAGCGAGTTCGCTTGTGTTGTAATTATGCTTTTGGTCCAGTATGTTGGACTTAGTCTGGGTTATATTTATGTTCAGGTAGGAGCGTGATCCAGGGGCAGCGCCTCTTTGCGCTCCACCGCTCTCGCAGTTAAGGCAAGTATTCGGTTATAGCGTATTTTCGGTTGTATGATAAAATTGTTGTGATTGCTTGATGTAGCCTTGCATGAATGTTAGCGTAATGAGTTTTCCTTTTATCTTGATGAATGCAAGCTATGGTTAATGTTTCCCCTGAGCGTTGCTAAATCTTACATGTTGTTATGTACATGTTAAATTCTTGGGTATGAAAGACGTGGGCATGGAGCATTTGCATGTTTCAAACGTGTTGGATACTTGGTCATGTATGCATGTTTTTGATATATGATAGCGAAGTAAGGTTGCTTACATGATAATGAGAATATGATGTAATCCTGCTTATGAATATGTTATCATGGCGCATATGCATGTTGAGAGCATACAGGTGCTCTGGTCACGTGGTGACCAAGTACATATAGTTGAGGTCCCGTCATGTAGATGACGGGTTGAAATCCCACATTCGTGGAATGTGGGCTATGAATAAAGAGGTCCCCATCATTAAAGTGATGGGCAAAGGTCCCTATACATGTGATGTATAGGCTTTGGTCCCTGTGCGAGAGGGCATGTGCAAGGGTATACAATGACGGTTGTGTACCCGCATTACCGGTGAAATGCGAAAGAGATAAAGTTGAAAAGGTGCATTGCATTGGTTGCATTCACATGAGCATGAAGGCTATACTTTGGTGCATTGTTTATCTTGGATTATTGATGCTATGAATGATAACTTGCTTAGCCTTGTTGGTACTTGTCGAGTCTTTGGGCTCACTCTTGCTTTGATGTGTTTTAGGTACAACTGCAAGACCCGCATGCATGGGAGGGAGTAGATGTTTGGATGCACGCACTACCACTCAATCTTAAGAATTACTTATGGATGGTTTGAGTTTCAGATTAATCGTAATAATGAGAATAGCAAATTTTGATTATGTTTATGAGATTATCCCGCATGCTTGAAAGAACTCGATTATGAAGGTATTGATAAATGCCATGATTAATTGTTGGAACCTCAGATAGCTGACTATACAAAGGAGGTTTTGCGAAAATTTGTAATTGATCTTAGTTTAGTTTAGTTTAATTTAATTTTAGTAGCATTCCAGGCTCATGTCGGGCCGGGGTGTTACACCAGGGTTCCATTTTTTCTATTCGTTAGCCACCCCTCCCTTTTCCTTCACTGTCGACTGCCATTTTCCTTTTCCTTCATGCTTCTATCGGCTGGAAGAAGACAATGAACCGTGCCCAAAATTATCTAGTCTACTTCATGCTTTGTACATGCACATGTTATTCCTTCCAAAAATTAATTCTCTCACATACAAACTCCAAATCCATTGATTCTTTCTCCTAAATTCATCTACTATTTTCAGTATTTATTTCGTAATTTTTAGATCAAAAGATTCTCGGAAAGAATTGAAACGAGAGGTGGTGGGGTGGTTGGGATTTATTTGGTGCATGGTTAGGACGAATGGATTCGAAAATGGTTTTTACGGGCTCAAAATGGTCGAAATGGGTATATTATGTATTATTTGGTCTCAGATGAACAGTGATGGGTTTGGGAGAACAGTGTCGGTTTGGCACTATTTACTATAGGGTTTGGATTGAATAGTAATGGGTCTCGTGAATAGTTTCATGTTAACACTATTCATAGTGGGTCTGGTTAGGTGAAAAGTAGTGGGTTTGGGCTTGTTACTATTGGGCTGCGCAGTGTTGGGTCGGTTGGATTGGGCTTTGAATAGTGTTGGGCTTACACAGTGGAAATTGCATTGGGTGAGCCCACATGGCTTTACCAGGCCTAAAAGCCATTTGGGTTCACTTTGTCAGCCTACTTTAGAGGCCTAGTAAGGCATGGGGCTCAACTCATGCCAAGCAAGCTAGAGCTCGCTCCGGATGGTGCAAAGCAGGCAATAGCGGCGATTTCCCAGTAGTGGTTGTGGGCGATGGCACTGGGTGGTGCGGCAAGTACTCCTGAAGCGTGGGCAACCCATTTTGGGCACTCACACGGGATGAGTCGGCTTAGGAATGGCGTTGTGGTGGCGCAAGTCCGAAACAAAGCAATGGCACGACAAGCTTCCAACGATGCTCCGACCAAATTGGCCAGGGCTTGATTGAGTCTAAGACACTGGATAATTGGACTTGGTTCATGAAGCAGTTGAAGAGAGAAATTGGTGAGCCTCCTTTGCTGACAATATGTAGTGATGCAAGTAAATGACTAGAGAATGTAGTGAAGGAGGTATTTCCACATTGTGAGCAAAGGGAATGTTTTAGGCACTTAATGCAAAATTTTGTGAAGAAGTTCCATAGTGATATTTTTGCCAACATGTATCCTGCGGCCAGGGCATATAGACAAGAAGTTTTTGAGAACCACATGGATAGAATCATGATAGCCTGCGAAGAAGTTGGTAATTACCTACAGAAGCATCACAACCAACATTGGATGTGGTGCTACTTATGTAAAGACATCAAGTGTGATTATGTGAACAACAACTTGGTAGAATCATTCAACAGTTGGATCAAAGATGTTAAAGACCTGCCTGTTCATTAGCTAGCTGACAAGATAAGGGAGATGGTCACGGAGTTGTTTTTTCAAGAGGAGGATTGGAGAAAGGCTGGAAGGGACAATATTACCTGTTGTCATCAATCAGCTCAAAATGAGGACAAGGGAATTAGCCCATATGAAGGCCAAACCTGGTGCCAATTCCACTGCAGAAGTGACTGAGTTTGGCAATTCAATGGATAGGCCTAGGCATGTAGTCAAACAGCAAACTTCTGAATGCACCTGCCTTGAGTAGCAGCACACTGGGAAGCCATGCCAACATGCCTTAGTCTTTATTTCTAGTTTGAGAGGTACCAACATTGAGGACTATGTGCATAACTACTACTCAGTAGAGAGATTTAGGGCTGCATATCAAGGTGTCATAGAACCAATGGGCAGTGGCCAAAGATTGATCTAGGTTTCAAGTTGCTACCACCCATTGCAAAAAGATCTGCTGGCAGACCTAGGAAAACAAGAATCAGAAACTGCCTTGAGAAGAATCATGCACCAAAGAGGCAATGCAGGTGTAACAGATGTGAAGAGTTGGGCCATAGGACTACTGGTTGCCCACTTAATGGACCACACAAAAGGTACAAACACTTTCACAATTGTTTCATTCTTTTGCTAGCATTACCTTTCTTTGGCATATACACTTTCATCATGGTCCATTTTAGGAAAAGAAAGTCCAAGAAAAAACATGAAGCTCCAAAGAAGAAAGGGAAGAAAACAATGGCTACCGCCATTGCCCAACTGGAAACGCCATCAATAACAAGAATCATCCTACCTCCAGACCTAGAGCATAGCCAAGGGCTTGTAACTAGAAGGTATGCAATTTCATGTTATCAATTGTTTAAGTGCAGAGGGACCATGTGTGTACAGCATAGCCTAATGCAAATTTTTTATAGGCAACTAGTAATATGCAGAAGTGCAGAGGAACCATGTGCAGAAAGCTCTAGTGCAGCAAGACCAAGCAAGAAGTTAACTCACAAAAAGAAGAAGTGACATGTGCTCATCTGAATGAAGTTAATGTAATGTCAGTCACTTAACTGTTAGATTTAATGTAATGTACTGTCACTTATGTAATGTGCTGAACAACTGTTATTTGGTGAACTAGTGTTATTTGGTGAACTAGTGTCATCTGGTGAACAAGTATCATTTGTTTAATGTCAACTTGTCAGGTTGTTTCCTTCATTGTCTGCTTCCTTGATGGGAATTGTCTCACTGTCTGATTGACTGAAACCTGTATGCAATTTCTGATTGTCAGAGTCAAATTCTGATTGTGTGATTGTCTCATTGTTCATTGAAATTTCTGTCAACTACTCAGTGCATACAGACAATCATTCAGTGCCTCCAATGGATGCATACATGCAGCTATTGAGTAATGCATACATTCAGACCCAAAAGGGATAACCAAACTCATACATGCAGACATTCAGTAATGAAATAAAAACAATCATTCAGTAATGCATACATGCAGCCATTCAGTACTGAAATAAAAAAACCATTCAATAATTCATTCATTTAGACCCAAAAGGGATAACCAAACTCATACCATTTAGCAATCATTCATTCAGACCCAAAAGGGCTAACCAAACTCACACCATTCAATTCTTACGTCACAACTAGGACATCTTCCCTGACCATACAACTACTTGAATAATAGCACCATCACAAGCAGCACAACTAGGACCACATTCACTACACATAGAAACTTCAGAATCCCCCCTTTTAGGTTCTGCCTACCCATCTTCGTATCAGCGATGTACTCCTTCAACTCTGTTATCTCCTCTTTCAGGGATTTCACATCTTCCCTGACCTTGTTAGACAACTCAAAAAGTTCTAGAATTTCATCCTCGGGGTAGGTATTGCCCATGTGAGTTGACCGGTCTCAACAAGGTGAGTTTGATATCGTTCGAGCCACATGAAGAAAGTGCATTTACCCTAAGACATGGTCATCATCTTCCTCTGCAGCAGCACGCCACCGCCATGGTGGAGCCGTCGAGGTCAGCCACGAGCTAGATAGGGATTGTGGAGCTAGGATTTTAATCTGATGGTTATACTAAAAATAATTAATATAACCATCAGATTTTAATATAATTTTTATTTTTAACTCGGAAGTAATTTTGCACAAATTGCTTATATAGCACCCTAATGGGCTATAGTGCAATTTGGCTATAAATACAATTAAAAAGATTCCGTCTACTCTGATGGTTTTACCTGTAGCATGAAAGAAGTTAACAGGTAATACCTAACTACTCGAATGGTGAACTTATAACTCTTCAAAAGGAAAAGTTTTGGTCAGGGTGCTGAGGTGCTCATACTACACTTCCAACTCCAATCTTAGCACTTCTACTACTGGTTAGTTTTCGTTCCGTTTGGTCAATACATACAACAAAGAATTAGTCTACTCGACTACACAATTTTTTAAAAGATTTTGACAAAATCAAAACAAAAACTGTTGATGCATGCCTAAGAAAAAATAAGATAGAATTAGGAAGAACAATATAACAATAATACATATAATTTTTGTAATTCTTTTGTATATGAAATTAACATATTGTAAATCTCGTATTCTTATTGGAACCAAACATATACTTAGGGTTACAATCTACAGTCAAGCCTGCTCTGATACCATTTGAAACGACCCCATTTTTCAAACAGGGTACCTCCCATTTTGCGCAACCGCCCAAGATTTCGATTACAGACTACAATGGCATCAACCTTGCTCACGAACATTTAAAATACATTAATTTGATTAAATTATGGCCTAAGGGCTAGTTTGGAGCAACAGAATGGGCATCTTGAGCCCAAAACTTTAACTTACATTTAGAAGAACCAAAAAGCTTCTATAGGAAAGCCTGAGTGCGGTCACAACCCTAACACAATCTCCAAAGTGTCATTCAGTCCTCTAATACACTTTCTAATGAAAATTAATCATGATTGAGTACACAACGTACTCAGCAAGCCATATGAGAAAGCTATTTAACTACAGGTCAGGAGTTCAATTGATTGTCAAGGGTTTACCATAACAGGTATATGTGGATGCATCATTTGAGTTAAAACAGTTTGTATTTAAAATAGTAAAACCATACTAATATAACACTAGGGGTTTACTCAACATTTGTAATTACCATCTTAACATCTAAAAAATCTCTACTTATGCCTCATTTACTAGAATCACCTATGAACACACCTTCATTAGCTGGAAGAACGATATATTCAAATACCATTGATTATACTCTACAAAGTTACCCAACTTTACCCATAAGACATCTCAAACTCATACTGTCAAGCTATATACTGCCAAGATATTCAATTGGAAGAGCAGTGTACTAAGCCAAGTTGGATATATCAAACCCCTAGTTGAGCGATTTCTGTGTCTGTTATTTCACACAAGGTTCTAGTCCTTACCTGTCTTTTAGTGAGGCGATAGACTAACAACCAACTCGTGGCTATCCACCTCTTGATCTCACCTTTGACTCAGTTTTATCAAGTCTATTGGGTTGTCCAACCTCCTGGTCTCAACCCTCAACTCTCCACCAAAACCTATTAGCGAGCAGCAAATCTTCCTTATCAATATTTGTGAAACATTGTGTGACAATGCCGAACCATTAAATAGCACTATATTATATTTTACTTGTCAAGGTGAATGTGTCCTACAAGGGAATGGATAGGCTTGTATGTGGGGTGATATGAACTAACTATTCATCATGACATTCCAAATTATTATTTCGTTCAAGAAGTAATTGGCATAAATACTGTAAATGAAAGTAATAATATTAACTATTGAAATGTGGGCTCAACATGATCAAAACATGCAACTTGCCTCCACATCCGCAGTCCTTGACTGGATTTACCTCTCCTGTGAATTGATCAACTCCTCCTACAACTTGATCAACAAATTTAGGTTCTAACATGGAAGAAAATCAAATGAATAACTCCGAGCTCAACATGAAGCAAGCTGGGAACAAAACAAAATCACGAAATTCGGAAAGAATTGGCAAGAGAGGTGGTGGGTGGTTGTGATTTATTTGGTGTTTGGTTATGTCAAATGGAGTCAAAAATGGGTTTCACGGGTTGGAAACGGATGAAATAGGTATATTATGTATTATTGGGTCTATGATGAACAATGATTGGATCGAGTGAACAGTACTATTTGTTATCGGGTTCGGGTTGAATAGTAATGGCTCTGGTGGATAGTATCGGGCTAACACTATTCATAGTGGGCCGAGTTGGGTGAATAGTAATGGGTTTGGACTGGTTGCTATTAGGCTACATAGTGTTGGGCAGGTTGGATTGGGCTTACGCAGTTGAAATTACATTGGGCCTTCAACTTGGCTTTGCTAGCCACGAAAGCCATTTGGGTTGGCTTTACTGGCTTGCTTCGGTGGCCCAGCAAGGCACACGACCTAGCTCATGCCAAGCGAGCTACAGCTCACTCCCCATGGCACCAAGTAGGGAAAACGGCGGCGGCGGGGATTTCGCCAGCAGTGGTGGTGGGCGGTGGCACTGGGTGGAGCGGCAAGCACCCCCAAATTATGGGCAACCCATTTTGGGCACTCACACAGGATGGGGCGGCTTGGGAAAAGCATGGCGGCGACGGCGCAAAGTTGGAATAGATCAATGGCACGACGAGATTCTAATGATGCTCTGGCCAAATTGGCGTGGGCTTGAGCATCAGCATGCTAATGGGAGCTCGGGGATAGTCTTGCTGGGGCTTAGGGGCACCAAGGTGGCCTGGCACCGTTGGCTGTGGGTGGCACAGTGGTGGAGCATGGTGGCGGCAGACTAGCGGTGGGGATGAGGTGGTTGGTGGCCGAGGATGGCTTCATGGTGGTGAGGCGAAGCTCATGGTGGGGTTAATTGGATTGGGGCGTGGATTACGACAACAAATCAAAGAAGGGGCTAATTGGACAGTGGTGGCGATTGGCGGCGGTGATCGGTATTAGGGAAGATGGGAGGGCACCGTGAGGTTGTGGGGAGGTTGAGGATGGAGATAGTGTCGCAAGCTCGAGCTTTAAGGGTGACGAAGGCAATGGCAAGAAGGGTGGCACAAGAGTAGGCGCGGCACGTGGCGATGGCGATGGCGTGGATGGTTGTGCAGCTTCGGCGCTGCGGGGAGGAGAGCTGGTGGTGGGTTGGTGGCATGGGAGTGGTGGCTCCTCATTGGCGCAAGTGCACGTGCTGGCGCGCAGTGCAAAGGTGGAGTAGGGTGGGGTGTCGAGCGGCTGGCAGTGACAACGCGGGTGCAGCGTAGAGAGGCGGTTGAGGCAGTACGCAGCATTGGCGCGGCAGCGTTAATGCACAGGCAAGGTGGCGGGTTCCTATTGCGATGCAAGCGCTAGCGATGGCGACGCAGGAGCAAAGCTGTGTGGGAGCGGGCGAATGGTGGAGCGTCGTGATGCCACGAAAAACAGGGGCAGTGGCGGTTGGCTCGGGGCCCGAAAGGGTTGAGAAAACGGGAAGGACAAAAAGGGAAGGTAGAAAAGGATAAATCTTTCCGAATTTGGCAAGAAAACCAAATTCAAACCAAACTCAAACAAATTTTTAAATTTTTTAAATTTTTGGGTCTTTTCAACTGCCTTAACCGATTCTGCAGCAAGTAACACAGAAGTTTGTAACACCTTCTTACCTGCAACGTATCAACGCCCATAAGAAAGAGGCCGGAGTACCATCATCGCACATACACATCAAGACAATATAAAAAGGGCAAGTATTTTATTGCTAATTGATGTCGGTATGACAGGATAACATTGACCCGAAGATGATAACGAAAAGCAAAGGGACAGGACACAATCTGTCCCAGAAAATGAAAAAGTGAATATAGTACCATCAGGCATAAACATCAAGGAAATAGGAAAAGCCAATCGGTAACAACATAGTATTGGGTCTTTTTTTTCATGTCGGTATGAACGTACGTCGTTATATCGATCCAATTGTTTTAGAAAAAAAAAACCTTACTCGGGAAATAGTTGTTTAAATTGCTTAATGAAGAAGGTGCTTGGCAATCTTTGCTAATAAGAAAATATTTAGGTTAATAAGCCCGGGACTTCCCAGTTTTGATCGGATCTTATGAAAATTAAAGAATAATTTCTTCGCTTTGATTCATTCTAGGTTAAAAATAGAATACAAACTAGGTTTTGGGAAAAAATTAGTTAGGAGATTCTCCATTAAAAGGATAATACCCACATCTTTATAATGTGGTAAGGAGAAATGATGATACAGTTGCAAATATTCCGAGATCGACTCTTTTAAATATTTCTTTTTGAAGACCTATTATGCCAAAGTTACATGCTTGGAATGAGTTAATTTTGAGAATTTTTAAATTACAATTGATTTCTTAAAAGGATGTCTTGAGGTGGAATTTAAATAAATTTGGACTTTTTTCGGTAAAGTCTTTATATGGGGCACTAATTAGCAATTTTCATGCCCCCATTAGGAATTTTTTTGACTAATTAAAATTCCCTTAAAAGTGAAAATTTTAAGGGTAGTTTTAACTAAAAATAACCTGTTTAAAAGAAATTGGAGGGGAAGCAAACAATGTTGTTTCTGTATTAAAGAGGAAACAATTCAAATATTTTTTATTGACTGCCCCTTTGCGCGTCTTGTATTATAACATCCCAATTTTAGGCTTGTGTTTCAAATGTAAGAAAATGAGTAGAAATTAAAACTTTTTCTTACATCTTGTATTTCCTGTTTGTACTGAGCAGCTATTGTACAAGAAGTTATGGAAATACAAAGTCACAAGTCTTTGATCCAAATCTTGATCCTTCAAAAACATTCTTGTTCCATCTAGTGATAATCTTCTGGAAATATTTTCCTAAATTCTTGGGATGGTATGTGAGCCCTCTGAAAAATTTCACAATTTGTAGAAATTGTTTGCATCCTTTTGGAGGTCAGTCAAACCTACTCAAATTCTGGTCAAACTGGGGACCAGCACCTTGTGGAATTTTTGGAGGAAAAAGTATAGCACAAAAACCTCTGGAAATTTTATACAAGGTCAGCAACTATGCTAGCAAGCTCCTGTAAAAATTTCATAATTTTTGGAGTTGGTTTGCTACCTCAAACAATTCTCCAAATGTCAGCGCTTTCTCAAAAACCGGAAAAACTAAATCTGGTTGAGTCAGACTCGGGCTCGGACCCGAGCCCAACTCAACCGACTTGGTTGGACCACGTCGCCAGGCTGCAACCGAGCTCGATCCCGTGCGCGCGAGTGGTGAGTCGTTGGATTTGAATCCAACGCCCACGACCTCCTTTGGACCTCCTGGTCGCAAGGACCTCCTCTACCTCGGCAAATCTCGGACGTCCAGGACCACCCCAAGCAAATTTGGGACGTCCAGGCACTCCTTGGCACAGTGTTTCTTCCTCACGACCTCCCTGAGGCATGATCACCATGGTTTTTCGCACCCCTGTGCATGTGTCAGAACCAGGGCAGTTGGGAGCAGCGAGGTGTCACCTTTTTGTCCTTGTCAGCGACTCCTTTTGCTTCGCCATGCATTCAATGCCTTGCGCTTTAACCTAAAGTCTTCACCTACTCTGCCACTAGTCCTGTCGTGCGTGCCGTTGGAAGGGCATGGTCCTTGCTCACAGTAGGTTGCCCTAGCCCTTGTCCAAGCTCCCTGGCTATGTATAGCCTAAGACCTTCCTCTCCTTTTCTTTCTTCGTTCTTGGTCGTGCTTGAGCTCCCTCGGCTTGAGTTGGTCCTCAAACTCAAACCCCAAGAACACCACCCTCCTCGCCATTGTCCGGACCTTGTAGCTCCTCGCCAAGCTCGAGCTCCGGTGGTTCCATCAACGTTCTTGCCTGTTTTACTTGTCATCTCAAGCACCTCGAGCATTCTCTAACTTGCTGTGGTTATCCATCGTAGAGGTGGACGAGTTGGGGAGCTGTTCGTGGTCGGGACCACTTTCTTCCTCGTCTCCGGCGAAGTTCCTGGTCGCCGGAACGTCTCCTTCGGCTTCCTCCTCTCCTCCGACTTCCTCTGGACCTTCCCTACGCTCGGGTGAGTTCATTTAGTCCCGTAGGGCTCTAGGTTTTAGCAACTTAGCTCGTAGCGCTCTGTTATGTCGTTTTCGGTTTTTGCCGAAAAGCTTGTCCTCCGCCATTCTCCGGCTCGCCGGCGTTCAAGACCGTCGCCGGCGCCGTCGAGAGTGCCTCCGCTAGGACCGCGGCACTATTGTGAGTATATCGGTGAACTTGGTCGGCGCCGGCGAGGTCCCCATCGCCGGCAGCAAGCCGATGTAGTCGCTCGGGATTTTGCCAGGGCAAACTTCCGTTGTCGTCATGTTTTTAGGACAGCTTTAAGGCCCCGTTAATTGCTAATCTTTGGGTGCAATAAACATGTCTTAAACTGTGTCGTAGTGTCACTAGCATGTGGGCCCTAGGCTTGGACTGAAATCCAGAAGTCATTAATGTCCTTTTAGATCCTTTTATTACCAATCATCAGCCGCATTAGCTTTGTCGGAAGCCGTCACTGTGGTCGTGTTCTGGGTCACCGCTCAGACCACTCCCACGACCTCCTAGACTGGTTGTCCACCGTCTAGGACCACCTCGGTTAAATCCTAGCCGCTAGGACCACTCCTGCGCGAAAGGACCTCCTCTAGGTCATTTTGCCAAAACCACCCCTTGGACCTCCACCGAGGTCCTCTTTGCAAAAAGACCTTCCCTCGGTCATTTTGCAAAGACCACCTTGGGGTCCCCTTTGTAAAAAGCCACCCCTGGCCTTTTACAAAGAAAACCCCGCTGAGACCTCTTAGGCTCAATCCTAGCCGTTCACGACCTCTCCAGAATTAGATCTGGGCCTTAGGTTCTTTTCCAAAAAAATCCTAAGCCTTAGGACCTCCCTCCGCGTCGATCTGGACCGTTCAGGACCTCCCTAGGTCTAATCCGAGCCGTCCAGATCTCCTCCGATTAAAACCCTATCGCTTAGGACCTCCCCGAAAAGATCTTGGCCATCCAAGACCTCCTCGTGTCAATCCCAGCCGATCAAGACCTCCCTCTGGAGATCTTGACCGTCTAGGACCTCCTCCTTTAGATCCGTAGCGTTAGGACCTGCTCCTCTGGTCTAAACCGTTAGATTTAGATCTAACGGGCTAGACCTCCTTTCTCAGATTTAAAGCCTTAGGACCTCCCCTAGTGCTCGGGACCGCCAGATCTCGATATGACGGTCACGACCTCCGTTAGGCGCGAGGACCTCCTTTGTGTGCGCTGTGTATGCGCTGGTCGAGGCCGTTGGATCAAATCTCAACGATCAAGACCTCCCCAGTGCGGGAGGAGGTCTTCCCGGGCGCTGTGCTTCGAGGTCTGTGGCCCTGCGATGCAAGATCAACGGCCCACGACCTCTCCTTTTCTTTGATTCATTGGACCTCCGGAGCTCAAATTTCCTAAGTCCTTTAATGTTTCAAATTTCAAAAGTGCATAACTTTGTCATTTCAATTCCTTTTTGAATGATTCCAGTTGCTGTAGCTCTGTTGTAGTATGAACTTTAATCTGAGAATGAATTTAGGAACTGTTATATAGTAGAAAATGACTTTAATTACATGATCTTGTTTAGTGAAGAATGATGTCTAGAAATTCATTGAAAATTTGTAAAATGCACAACCTTCTTCTCTGTAAATCCTTACTGAGCAACTCAACTTGGTAAAATTGGTCTGTAGACATGCTTTAACATGAACTAGGCCTTGTCTTTATTTATGCTCCTGAGATATGATTTGTGCTAGTTTTGGAACTTAGAAAAATCATAACTAATTCATTATAACTCCAAATTGTGCAAACTCAGTTTTGCTGTTGTTAGGATAACCATATCTACCTCCCATAAAAATTTCAAGTTCCAGATCATTCTAGAAATTTTCGCCATGAACAGTAACTCTAATTAATTTAATTAGGATTTATCAGGCTGAGCAAAATTGTTTAGGGCATAACTTTTTCATGCTAAGTCCAAATGAAGTGATTCTTGTTTCTAAAATTGTCTAAAATCAACCTCTAGCTGCTGTAAAAATTTCATTAGATTTGGATGTTCTTTGCTGTTGAGTTCTTTTTGGTGTTCTTCGTTCTTATCGATTTTTATCGCCTTTTCGCGTTAGGTTCCGAAGAATTTATTGAACCTAAGCACTCCCCTCTGCAGCAGGAACAAATCCAGCAAGGCAAGTAGTTTGATCATGTTAATCCCAGTATTTTAAGTATTTATGTTGATTCCAAATTCTATGCATGCATTGCTAGTTTGTGTTAAACTATTGTCGTTAGTTGGCCTAGTAGATGCATTTCCTTAGCAAATGATTATACTCTACTACCATGAGCCTAGGCATTGCTGTGATTCAGGGTTGGTGGATGAGCTCTTATCACTTAGTAGTTTGCAAATTAATTGCTTAGCCATGCTTAGCTTCCGGTAGAAATGGGCGGTTATCGACTCGTCGATAACCTTGATCATATAAAACTTATTATGATTATGATTTCCACCTTGTGCCTTGTCTTCTTATGAAAACTAAAACTAAAAAGGAAAATGATTTAGACTTGGGCACAATGGTAAGATGGTGTGATTTTGGGTGTGATTGGAATGGTGCCCGGGTCAACAAGGACCGAACATCTTGTTACACTAAACCAAGCAATTGTGCGTGCTAACCACACTAGAGGGTATGGGACCTCTCTTGACTTAGTACTTTGGCGTGTATTGGCTTCGGGTCGCAGGGAGTCGCAGGAGGGATGGAGGTGGGAGCATTGTAGTGTCCGAAAGGCTTCCCCTGTGATGGCTGGTTGTCTTTCGTCTTGCAATGTAAGCGTATGGGTTTCTATCCATACGAGCGGCTCGGGGTTGATACACAATATTGGAAAATGTCTCGTAGGACTTAGCCGTGTCAGCATACCTTCGGAAGTGTGCTTTGTGGCTTAAAGGCGGTCTGAAGTGTGGGTACATTGGTACACCCCTGCAGGGTTAAAACTATTCGAATAGCCTCGTCCTAGGTTATGGACACGCTTGGTAAGGTCTTTCAAGAGTTAGACTACATCCTTTTTAATTAAAACTTGATGGGTGGTACGAATCGGGGATTCGTGCTATGTTGTGGTGGCTATTGGGATAATCACTTCTAGGTGGTTACTCGTGTGTATCTTTATTTCGCTGTTATTTTGACAACAAAATAGATTTGCAAACTTGCTTTTAATTGTAATACATTATTGCAAATAAAGTTGGCTTTATGCAAAATGAGACATACAACCCCACCTAAATAAGCTTGAATGTAGTTTATGGATAGGTCTGCTATTCCACACGTCAGTCTTGCGAGTACCTTTGTGTACTCAGTTATCTTGCTTAAATGTATTTGTTGCAGAGGAAGAAGGTGAGCTTGAGGGGCCTCACTTCTGTGAGTTGTGCTGTGGTAGCTTGCGAGGCGTCTAGCTTGGCGGCCCGGTCGGTTGCCTTGTGGGTGGTGTGGCTAACTGGTCGACTTTTGTTCTAGCCATCTTATGGCACCTTTTGCTTCCGCTGTCTTTCTTGTATATTTTTCTATTTGGCCGGTCGGCTCTTTTGTAATAACTTTACTTTATGCTTGTCGTGATTGAACTTAGTGATGTATGGTGTATGGAAATGATGTGTAATTTTGTGATGATGTGCATATATTGCAATTCTGGGAAGCATATGTCCATCGAGGCTTAGAATGTTTAATTAGTAACGCTAGAACCATTTGGAGGTTAAGTGTTACTAGTTAAATATTCCGGGTCCTCACAAAGTTTGTATCGAGCCATCTTGACTGTAGAAACCCCTAGCTTGGTCGCCTCTAGGATATTTTGAAAACTTACTTTCAAAAGGTTTACAAAACTTAAGTAAGTTCTCTGATTTTACTCCTTACCTGTCTTAGCTTGCTCATCTCACCTTACTCTTGATCAAGTTTTGGAAAAGTTGTTCCTCTCTTCCTTTCAAAAGCTAGCTATTTATCGGTTAAGTTGGTTTTGGGAGAACCATAAGAGTTTGGAGAAAGGAAATCTGGACAGCTAGCTAGTAGTTAGTATAGGAGGTAGGAAATGAGAGGTTAATTCAATTAAAACTTGTGGGAATAAAAGGGTAAGAAGTGATATGAAATTAGCTAAATGTCTATACTCTATTAGGTGGTTATACCTTGATTTTTGGGCTGTTTTGAGCTAGAATTTAGTTCTGAAATTTTGGGCCTTCTCAAAACGATTACTCGTTCTTCCATACGGGTTAGTCGTTTCGGGGAGTTGATTCGGTGACATATGGTCTTGTGTTCTTTGGTGGTTATTCTTGAACCCTTTTTAATTGAGTTTGGATTTCTGTGCCTTTTTGATCTCGGGCTTATAGCTAACTTGTCTTAGTGAAACAGGATGGCAGGAGGGACACGTAGTGGTCGGAACTAGCCGGGTAGTCCCGATGAGGAGCTTCCCCCTCCTCCGACCATGGCGGAAGTCCTCATGCAGATCGAACGCAATCGTTCGGAGGACCGTAGGGTGTTGGAGGTTATCGCGAGGAACACCTCCACTCCCTCTGGTGCCTCTGGATCTGGAGGTGGTCACCAGTCTCGTGGGGGACTTGCGGAGTTCCTTCGCACGCAGCCTCCCACCTTCTCCGGTCCGAGATCCTTGGACGCAGACGACTGGCTGCGTCTAGTTGAGCGGAAGCTCAACATTGCTCAGTGCTAGGAGCAGGAGCGGGCACTTTTCGCATCCCATCAGTTGGAGGGTGCGGCACTCTCATGGTGGGAGAACTTCCTCGCCATGCAGCCTGCGGGACACGTGGTCTCGTGGGAGGAGTTCCGGTCGGCTTTCCGTCGGGCCCATGTCCCCGCCGGCCTGATGAAGCTGAAGAAAAAGGAGTTTCTTGCGCTCAAACAGGGGCGCAAATCTGTGACTGAGTACCTCCATGAGTTCAACCATCTTGCGAGGTACGCTCCTACTGAGGTGACCACTGATGAGGCCAAGCAGGAGAAGTTCATGGAGGGCTTGTCTGAGGAGCTTCAGGACAAGCTGTCTATTGTGGACTTCCCCGACTTCCAGACCATGGTGGACAAGGCCATCGTCGCCGAGCACAAGGCGAGAGCGCTGGGCGAGTCCCGCAAGCGCAAGTGGGAGGCCCAGCGGTCTGCACAGGCCGGCCTCGTTCGTCCCCGTGTTGGGCCTGCACCGGTGGCCCGTTCTTTGGCTTCTCCACCGCCGAGGCCTTCGGCGCCAGCTCCACGTCCTCCGCAGGCCGTCACTCAGTCACGTGCGCCTGCGATCCAGCAGCAGGTTGCTCACCGCAACCCCGCGGCCGACGTCACCTGCTTCTACTGCCACAACAAGGGCCACTACGCGAGTAGTTGTCCTAAGAAGACTGGAGCGGCCCCTCGTCCTAATGGAGGACGCGGGCAAGGGAGTGGTCACCCACCTGACCAGAAGACCCCGGGCTTGGGGAGCGGCCGAGTCAACCATATCTCGGCTGAGGAGGCACAGGAGGCGCCCGACGTGGTGTTGGGTACGCTTCTTGTTAATTTACGTTCTGCTACAGTTTTATTTGACTCTGGAGCTTCGCATTCTTTTATTTCGAGGTCATTTGTTGTTGATAGCAGTCTCCACTTGGTTCCTTTGGGGGTTTCACTGCTTATTCGCTCTCCGGGTTCGGAAATGAGAGCTGACCAAGTGTGCCGGGACGTTCCTATCCACGTCAAAGGAGTGGGATTCTTAGCGAGTCTTATCCTACTTGATTCGGCGCGCTTGGATGTGATTCTTGGCATGGATTGGTTGTCCCAACACTTGGGGAAAATCGATTGTGCCAGGAAGGTTGTCTACCTCACCAGCCCTTCAGGTGAACAGGTTGGGTTTTCACCGCAGTTGCGAGAACCCCACCTTTTTGCCCTTGAAACAAAGCCAGCATTGGAGATTCGTGATGTCCCCACTGTATGTGACTTCGCGGATGTCTTTCTTGAAGACTTGCCCGGGATGCCTCCTGTTCGAGACCTGGAGTTCGTGATAGAGTTGCTGTCTGTTACCGCCCCTATTTCAAAGAGGTCGTATCGTATGCCTCCTAATGAGTTGGAGGAGCTGAAGAAGCAACTAGGTGAGCTGCAAGAGAAGGGTTTCATTCGTCCTAGCTCATCCCCTTGGGGCTGTCCAGTTATTTTTGTGAAGAAGAAGGACAAGACCTTGCGCATGTGTGTTGATTACCGTCCGCTTAATGAGGTGACGGTGAAAAACATGTACCCTTTGCCCCGTATCGATGATCTTTTCGATCAGTTGACCAGAGCACGTGTCTTCTCCAAGATTGACTTGAGATTGGGCTATCATCAAGTCAGAATCAGGGCCGAGGATATTCCGAAGACGGCTTTTGCTACTCGTTATGGTCTTTACGAGTACACCGTCATGTCTTTTCGTTTGACTAATGCTCCTACTTTATTCATGAACCTTATGAACTCGGTATTCATGGAGTATTTGGATAGGTTTGTGGTGGTATTCATCGATGATATCCTTATCTACTCCAAGAGTGAAGAAGAGCATGCTGAGCATCTTAAGCTTGTGTTGGGCAAGCTGCGTGAGCACCAGTTGTATGCAAAATTCAGCAAGTGTGAGTTCTGGTTGAAGGAAGTGGCATTCTTGGGCTATGTTCTTTCAGCAGGAGGTGTGGCTGTGGATCCTAGCAAGGTCAGCGATGTGCTATCTTGGGGTCAGCCCAAGTCGGTCACCGATGTGCGGAGTTTTCTTGGTTTGGCTGGCTACTATCGCCGCTTCATCGAGAATTTCTCCAAGATTGCGAAGCCTATGACTGAACTGCTCAAGAAAGACAAGAAGTTTGAGTGGTCCACTGCTTGTGATGTGAGTTTTCAGGAACTCAAGAAGCGGTTGACCTCAGCCCCAGTGCTTGTTCTCCCTGATATTCACAAGAGTTTTGATATCTTTTGTGATGCTTCTCGTCAGGGTCTTAGTTGTGTTCTTATGCAGGAAGGCAAGGTTGTGGCCTATGCATCGCGGTGATTGAGGCCCCATGAACTCAACTATCCTACTCATGACTTGGAGTTAGCTGCTGTGGTTCATGCACTCAAGATTTGGCGGCATTATCTGATTGGTAACCGTTGTGAGGTGTATTCTGACCACAAGAGCTTGAAGTACTTGTTCACTCAGCCAGATCTGAACCTCAGGCAAAGGAGATGGTTGGAATTGATCAAGGACTATGATATGGGTATTCAGTATCATCCGGGCAAGGCCAATGTTGTTGCAGATGCGCTTAGTCGAAAGGTGTATTGCAACATGTTGATGCTCCAAGAGCAGCAGCCTACCCTTATTTCAGAATTTCAGCGCCTCAATTTGGGTTTGATCGAGCACGGTTCTCTTGCTACCTTGGTTGTGCAGCCAACCTTGGTGGAGCGAATCAAGGCGGCACAGCAGACAAATGTTGGTGTGAGTCAAATCAAGCAGAACATCAAGGATGGGATAGCCAAGTGCTTTTCAGAGGATGAGCATGGCGTTGTGTGGTTTGGGCAGCGTCTTGTGGTTCCTAAGGTCGTGGAATTGCGGGATTTGATTCTCCATGAAGCCCATGACTCTCCTTTGTCTATCCATCCTGGGGCTACCAAGATGTATCAGGACCTTCGTCAGAGATTCTGGTGGACCCGTATGAAGCGCGAGATTGCCATGTTCCTTGCCGAGTGCGACGTGTGCTGTCGTGTGAAGGCCGAGTATCAGCGTCCAGCAGGCCTTCTTCAGCCTTTGCCAGTGCTAGAGTGGAAGTGGGATTCTGTTGGCATGGACTTCATCACCGGTTTGCCCCGCTCGTCCAAAGGGAATGATGCTATTTGGGTCGTGATTGACAGGTTGACTAAAGTGGCACATTTCCTTCCCGTCAAGACTCAGCTTCGTGTGGGGCCTTTGGCCGAACTTTATGTCTGGAGGATTGTGAGTCTTCACGGTGTACCGAAGACGATTATTTCTGATCGTGGTGCGCTTTTCACCTCGCGGTTTTGGCATAGTCTGCAAGAGGCTATGGGGACCCGCCTTCACTTCAGTACAGCCTTTCATCATCAGACTAATGGTCAGACGGAGCGAGTCAACCAAGTGTTGGAAGATATGCTCCGTGCCTGTGTTCTTTCCTATGGGAAGAAGTGGGAGAAATGCCTACCATTTGCTGAGTTCTCCTACAACAACAGCTATCAGACCAGTCTTGGCATGGCACCGTTTGAGGCCTTGTATGGGAGGAGATGTAGAACCTCATTGAACTGGTCAGAGACTGGTGAGCGGTAGTTTTTTGGCCCAGAGTCGATTAATGAGGCTGAAAGCCGAGTCCGATTGATTCGCGAGCATCGCGCGCCCGATCGTGCGGAAGAGCTATGCGCATCGTCGTCGCCGTGAGTTGAGCTTTGAGCCCAATGACTTTGTGTATCTCAAAGTCTCACCCTTGAAGGGCCATCAGCGTTTTGGCATCAAGGGCAAGTTGGCTCCTCGCTATGTTGGGCCGTATCGCATCGCCGAAAGTTGGGGCTATGGCATACAAAGTTGGAGCCGCCACCGCACTTGAGGGTGTGCATGATGTGTTCCACGTGTCACACGAAGAAGTGCCTCCGTGTCCCGACCGAGAAGCTCGTTGGAGGTTCTCGATGTGTAGGAGAATTTGACCTACCGCGAGCATCCTGTTCGCATTCTTGAGAATATGAGCGGAGAACAAGGAACCGTGTCATCAAGTTCCTTAAGGTTCAATGGTCAAACCATTCTGAAGATAAGGCAACTTGGGAGCGAGAAGATCGCCTGCGTGCTGATTATCCATCTTTCTTCTCCGAGTAAACGGAATCTCGGGTCGAGATTCTTGTAAGGGGGGGAGAGTTGTAACATCCCAATTTTAGGCTTGTGTTTCAAATGTAAGAAAATGAGTAGAAATTAAAACTTTTTCTTACATCTTGTATTTCTGTTTGTCTTGAACAACTATTGTACAAGAAGTTATGGAAATACAAAGTCACAAGTCTTTGATCCAAATCTTGATCCTTCAAAAACATTCTTGTTCCATCTTGTGATAATCTCCTGGAAATATTTTTCCTACATTCTTGGGATGGTATGTGACCCCTCTGAAAAATTTCATAATTTGTAGAAATTGTTTGCATCCTTTTGGAGGTCAGTCAAACCTACTCAAATTCTGGTCAAATTGGGGACCAGCACCTTGTGGAATTTTTGGAGGACAAAGTATAGCACAAAAACCTCTGGAAATTTTATACAAGGTCAGCAACTCTGCTAGCAAGCTCCTGTAAAAATTTCATAATTTTTGGAGTTGGTTTGCTACCTCAAACAATTCTCCAAATGTCAGCCCTTTCTCAAAAACCAGAAAAACTAAATCTGGTTGAGTCACACTCGGGCTCAGACCCGAGCCCAACTCAACCGACTTGGTTGGACCACGTCGCCAGGCCGCAACCGATCTCGATCCCGTGCGCGCGAGTGGTGAGTCGTTGGATTTGAATCCGACGCCCACGACCTCCTTTGGACCTCCTCGTCGCAAGGACCTCCTCTACCTAGGCAAATCTCGGACGTCCAGGACCACCCCAAGCAAATCTGGGACGTCCAGGACCTCCTTGGCGCTGTGTTTCTTCCTCATGACCTCCCTGGGGCCTGATCACCATGGTTTTTCGCACCCCTGTGCATGTGTCAGAACCAGGGCAGTTGGGAGCAGCGAGGTGTCACCTTTTTGTCCTTGTCAGCGACTCCTTTTGCTGCCATGCATTCAATGCCTTGCGCTTAACCTAAAGTCTTCACCGCTCGCCACTAGTCACATCGTGCGTGCCGTTGGCGAGGGCATGGTTCTTGCTCACGAGGTTGCCCTAGCCCTTGTCCAAATTCCCTGGCTATGTATAGCCTGAGACCTTCCTCTCCTTTTCTTTCTTCGTTCTTGGCTGTGCTTGAGCTCCCTCAGTTTGAGTTGGTCCTCAAACTCAAGCCCCCAAGAACACCACCCTCCCTCGCCATTGTCGGACCTTGGAGCTCCTCGCCAGAAGCTCGAGCTCCAAAGTGGTTCCATCAACGTTCTTACTGTTTTACTTGTCATCTCGAGCACCTCGAGCATTCTCTAACTTGCTGTGGTTATCCATCGCAGAGGTGGACAAGTTGGGGAGCTGTTCGTGGTCGGGACCACTTTCTTCCTCGTCTCCGGCGAAGTTCCTGATCGCCGGAACGTCTCCTTCGGCTTCCTCCTCTCCTCCGGCTTCCTCTGGACCTTCCCTACACTCGGGTGAGTTCATTTAGTCCCGTAGGGCTCTAGGTTTTAGCAGCTTAGCTCGTAGCGCTCTGTTATGTCGTTTTCGGTTTTTGCCGAAAAGCTTGTCCTCCGCCATTCTCCGGCTCGCCGGTGTTCAAGGCCGTCACCGCCGTTGAGAGTGCCTCCGCTAGGACCGCGACACTATTGTGAGTATATCGGTGCCCTTGGTCGGCGCCGGCGAGGTCCCCATCGCCGGCAGCAAGCCGATGTAGTCGCTCGGGATTTTGCCGGGGCAAACATCCGTTGTCGTCATGTTTTTAGGACAGCTTTAAGGCCCCGTTAATTGCTAATCTTTGGGTGCAATAAACATGTCTTAAACTGTGTCGTAGTGTCACTGGCATGTGGGCCCTAGGCTTGGACTGAAATTCAGAAGTCATTAATGTCCTTTTAGATCCTTTTATTACCAATCATCACCGCATTAGCTTTGTGGAAGCCGTCCACGTGGTCGTGTGTTCGGGTCACCGCTCGGACCACTCCCACGACCTCCTAGGCGGTTGTCCACCGTCTAGGACCACCTGGTTAAATCTAGCCGCTAGGACCACTCTCGCGAAAGGACCTCCTCAGGTCATTTTGCCAAAACCACCCCTTGGACCTCCACCGAGGTCCTCTTTGCAAAAAGACCTTCCCTCGGTCATTTTGCAAAGACCACCTTGGGGTCCCCTTTGTAAAAAGCCACCCCTGGCCTTTTACAAAGAAAACCCCTCTCAGACCTCTTAGGCTCAATCCTAGCCGTTCACGACGTCTCCAGAATTAGATCTGGGCCTTAGGTTCTTTTCCAAAAAAATCCTAACCCTTAGGACCTCCCTCCGCGTCGATCTGGACTGTTCAGGACCTCCCTAGGTCTAATCCGAGCCGTCCAGATCTCCTCCGATTAAAACCCTATCGCTTAGGACCTCCCCGAGAAGATCTTGGCCATCCAAGACCTCCTCGTGTCAATCTCAGCCGATCAAGACCTCCCTCTGGAGATCTTGACCGTCTAGGACCTCCTCCTTTAGATCCGTAGCGTTAGGACCTCCTCCTCTGGTCTAAACCGTTAGATTTAGATCTAACGGGCTAGACCTCCTTCCTCAGATTTAAAGCCTTAGGACCTGCCCTAGTGCTCGGGACCGCCAGATCTCGATCTGACGGTCACGACCTCCGTTAGGCGCGAGGACCTCCTTTGCGTGCGCTGTGTATGCGTTGGTCGAGGCCGTTGGATGAAATCTCAACGATCCAGACCTCCCCAGTGCGGGAGGAGGTCTTCCCGGGCGCTGTGCTTCGAGGTCTGTGGCCCTGCGATGCAAGATCAACGGCCCACGACCTCTCCTTTTTCTTTCAGTTCAGTTGGACCTCCCGGGAGCTCAAATTTCCTAAGTCCTTTAATGTTTCAAATTTCAAAAGTGCATAACTTTGTCATTTCAATTCCTTTTTGAATGATTCCAGTTGCTGTAGCTCTGTTGTAGTATGAACTTTAACTGAGAATGAATTTAGGCAATTGTTATATAGTAGAAAATGACTTTAATTACATGATCTTGTTTAGTGAAGAATGATGTCTAGAAATTCATTGAAAATTTGTAAAATGCACAACCTTCTTCTCTGTAAATCCTTACTGAGCAACTCAACTTGGTAAAATTGGTCTGTAGACATGCTTTAACATGAACTAGGCCTTGTCTTTATTTATGCTCCTGAGATATGATTTGTGCTAGTTTTGGAACTTAGAAAAATCATAACTAATTCATTATAACTCCAAATTGTGCAAACTCAGTTTTGTTGTTGTTAGGATAACCATATCTACCTCCCATAAAAATTTCAAGTTCCAGATCATTTTAGAAATTTTTACCATGAACAGTAACTCTAATTAATTTAATTACGATTTATCACGCTGAGCAAAATTGTTTAGGGCATAACTTTTTCATGCTATGTTCAAATGAAGTGATTCTTGTTTCTAAAATTGTCTAAAATCAACCTCTAGCTGCTGTAAAAATTTCATTAGATTTGGTTTTCCTTTGCTGTTGAGTTCCTTTTGGTGTTCTTCGTTCTTATCGGTTTTTATCGCCTTTTCGCGTTAGGTTCCGAAGAATTTATTGAACCTGAGCACTCCCCTCTGCAGCAGGAACAAATCCAGCAAGGCAAGCAGTTTGATCATGTTAATCCCAGTATTTTAAGTATTTATGTTGATTCCAAATTCTATGTATGCATTGCTAGTTTGTGTTAAACTATTGTCGTTAGTTGGCCTAGTAGGTGCATTTCCTTAGCAAATGATTATCCTCTACTACCATGAGCCTAGGCATTGCTGTGATTCAGGGTTCGTGGATGAGCTCTTGTCACTTAGTAGTTTGCAAATTAATTGCTTAGCCATGCTTAGCTTCCGGTACAAATGGGCGGTTATCGACTCGTCGATAACCTTGATCATATAAAACTTATTATGATTATGATTTCCACCTTGTGCCTTGTCTTCTTATGAAAACTAAAACTAAAAAGCAAAATGATTTAGACTTGGGCACAATGGTAAGATGGTGTGATTTTGGGTGTGACTGGAATGGTGCCCGGGTCAACAAGGACCGAACATCTTGTTACACTAAACCAAGCAATTGTGCGTGCTAACCACACTACAGGGTATGAGACCTCTCTTGACTTAGTACTTTGGCGTGTATTGGCTTCGGGTCGTAGGGAGTCGCAGGAGGGATGGAGGTGGGAGCATTGTAGTGTCCGAAAGGCTTCCCCCGTGATGGCTGGTTGTTTTTCGGCTTGCAATGTAAGCGTATGGATTTCAATCCATACGAGCGGCTCGGGGTTGATACACAATATTGGAAAATATCTCGCAGGACTTAGCCGTGTCAGCATACCTTCGGAAGTGTGCTTTGTGGCTTAAAGGCGGTCTGAAGTGTGGGTACATTGGTACACCCCTGCAGGGTTAAAACTATTCGAATAGCCTCGTCCTAGGTTATGGACACGCTTGGTAAGGTCTTTCAAGAGTTAGACTACAACCTTTTTAATTAAAACTTGATGGGTGGTACGAATCGGGGATTCGTGCTGTGTTATGGTGCCTATTGGGATAGTCACTTCTAGGTGGTTACTCGTGTGTATCTTTATTTCGCTGTTATTTTGAGAACAAAACAGATTTGCAAACTTGCTTTTAATTGTATTACATTATTGCAAATAAAGTTGGCTTTATGCAAAATGAGACATACAACCCCCACCTAAATAAGCTTGCATGTAGTTTATGGATAGGTCCATTGCTCCACACATCGGCCTCTTGCAGTACCTTTGTGTACTCGGTTATCTTGCTTAAATGTATTTGTTGCAGAGGAAGAAGGTGAGCTTGAGGGGCCTCACTTCTGTGAGTTGTGTTGTGGTAGCTTGCAAGGCGTCTAGCTTGGCGTCCCGGTCGGTTGCCTTGTGGGTGGTGTGGCTAACCGGTCGACTTTTGTTCTAGCCATCTTATGTCACCTTTTGCTTCCGCTGTCTTTCTTGTATATTGTTCTATTTGGCCGGTCGGCTCTTTTGTAATAACTTTACTTTATGCTTGTCCTGATTGAACTTAGTGATGTATGGTGTATGGAAATGATGTGTAATTTTGTGATGATGTGCATATGTTGCAATTCTGGGAAGCATATATCCATCGAGGCTTAGAATGTTTAATTAGTAACGCTAGAACCATTTGGAGGTTAAGTGTTACTAGTTAAATATTCCGGGTCCTCACATGTATGGTGGATTGTTCAATGTGCGTTTAATTTATCTCCCTCTATGTGCATAGCAAACATATTTAGGAATTGGTTAGCCGGTACTCCAACAAATTTAAAGTCGCAACTCCTGATAGGAGCTAGTGCCTTATGTTAGTCTATTTGGTTATGTCGGAATGATGTTGTTTTTAACAAGATTGTCACTAATCCCTTGCAGGTTTTCTTATTGTGTGGGTTCTGGCTGAGTGCTTGGGCAAATTTACAGAAATCGATCCAGAAGGAGTACATGTCGGATGGAAGCCTAAGGTTGAGTTTGTGTGAAACAAATCCTCAATTCTCATGGGTGGCGTTTAGTCAGGATTTGCAATGATTGAGTTTAATTTTTATTCGCTTGTTGGTTGTAAGGCTTCAAGCCGCTTTTAACAACATTAGTTATTTTGATACTCTTGTCTATTTGATAAAATAGGTTGTGTGTATTTTGATGCAGAGGTTATGAGATTTTTTCTCTTTTATTATGTAAAAAAATAGTTTTAGAAAGAGACGTGTCACAAAACGACTGTGCAGGACCGGAAACAACCGGCAGCGACAAGGTCGTCGCCAGGAGGGTAAGCAATCAACCCTAGGTGACCTCTTGGGCAAGTAATCTTGCCTCAATTTGTAAAATGCACAACCTTCTTCTCTGTAAATCCTTCTGAGCAACTCAACTTGGTAAAATTGGTGCATTAGACATGCTTTAACATGAACTAGGCCTTGTCTTTATTTATGCTCTGAGATATGATTTGTGCTAGTTTTGGAACTTAGAAAAATCATAACTAATTCATTATAACTCCAAATTGTGCAAACTCAGTTTTGCTGTTGTTAGGATAACCATATCTACCTCCCATAAAAATTTCAAGTTCCAGATCATTCTAGAAATTTTCGCCATGAACAGTAACTCTAATTAATTTAATTAGGATTTATCAGGCTGAGCAAAATTGTTTAGGGCATAACTTTTTCATGCTAAGTCCAAATGAAGTGATTCTTGTTTCTAAAATTGTCTAAAATCAACCTCTAGCTGCTGTAAAAATTTCATTAGATTTGGATGTTCTTTGCTGTTGAGTTCTTTTGGTGTTCTTCGTTCTTATCGATTTTTATCGCCTTTTCGCGTTAGGTTCCGAAGAATTTATTGAACCTAAGCACTCCCCTCTGCAGCAGGAACAAATCCAGCAAGGCAAGTAGTTTGATCATGTTAATCCCAGTATTTTAAGTATTTATGTTGATTCCAAATTCTATGCATGCATTGCTAGTTTGTGTTAAACTATTGTCGTTAGTTGGCCTAGTAGATGCATTTCCTTAGCAAATGATTATACTCTACTACCATGAGCCTAGGCATTGCTGTGATTCAGGGTTGGTGGATGAGCTCTTATCACTTAGTAGTTTGCAAATTAATTGCTTAGCCATGCTTAGCCGGTAGAAATGGCGGTTATCGACTCGTCGATAACCTTGATCCTATAAAACTTATTATGATTATGATTTCCACCTTGTGCCTTGTCTTCTTATGAAAACTAAAACTAAAAGGAAAATGATTTAGACTTGGGCACAATGGTAAGATGGTGTGATTTTGGGTGTGATTGGAATGGTGCAGGTCAACAAGGACCGAACATCTTGTTACACTAAACCAAGCAATTGTGCGTGCTAACCACACTAGAGGGTATGGGACCTCTCTTGACTTAGTACTTTGGCGTGTATTGGCTTGGTGCGAGGGAGTCGCGGGAGGATGGAGGTGGGAGCATTGTAGTGTCAGAAAGGCTTCCCTGTGATGGTGGTTGTCTTCGTCTTGCAATGTAGCGTATGGGTTTCTATCCATACGAGCGGCTCAGGTTGATACACAATATTGGAAAATGTCTCGTAGGACTTAGCGGTGTCGACATACCTTCGGAAGTGTGCTTTGTGGCTTAAAGGCGATGCTGAAGTGTGGGTACATTGGTACACCCCGCTGGGGTTAAAACTATTCGAATAGCCTCGTCCTAGGTTATGGACACGCTTGTAAGGTCTTTCAAGAGTTAGACTACATCCTTTTAATTAAAACTTGATGGGTGGTGCGAATCGGGATTCGTGCTATGTTGTGGTGGCTATTGGGATAATCACTTCTAGGTGGTTACTCGTGTGTATCTTTATTTATTTGTTATTTTGACAACAAAATAGATTTGCAAACTTGCTTTTAATTGTAATACATTATTGCAAATAAAGTTGGCTTTATGCAAAATGAGACATACAACCCCACCTAAATAAGCTTGAATGTAGTTTATGGATAGGTCTGCTATTCCCACGTCGAGTCTTGCGAGTACCTTTGTGTACTCGGTTATCTTGCTTAAATGTATTTGTTGCAGGAGGAAGAAGGTGAGCTTGAGGGCCTCACTTACGTGAGTTGTCTTTGTGGTAGCTGCGGGCGTCTAGCTTGGCGGCCCGTCGGTTGCCTTGTGGGTGGTGTGGCTAAGCTGGTCGACTTTTGTTCTAGCCATCTTATGGCACCTTTGCTTCCATTGTCTTTCTTGTATATTTTTCTATTTGGCGGTCGGCTCTTTTGTAATAACTTTACTTTATGCTTGTCGTGATTGAACTTAGTGATGTATGGTGTATGGAAATGATGTGTAATTTTGTGATGATGTGCATATATTGCAGTGCAGGAAGCATATGTCCATCGAGGCTTAGAATGTTTAATTAGTAACGCTAGAACCATTTGGAGGTTAAGTGTTACTAGTTAAATATTCAGTCCTCACAAAGTTTGTATCGAGCCATCTTGACCAATGAGAAACCCCTAGCTTAGTCGCCTCTAGGATATTTTGAAAACTTACTTTCAAAAGGTTTACAAAACTTAAGTAAGTTCTCTGATTTTACTCCTTACCTGTCTTAGCTTGCTCATCTCACCTTACTCTTGATCAAGTTTTGGAAAAGTTGTTCCTCTCTTCCTTTCAAAAGCTAGCTATTTATCGGTTAAGTTGGTTTGGGAGAACCATAAGAGTTTGGAGAAAGGAAATCTGGACAGCTAGCTAGTAGTTAGTATAGGAGGTAGGAAATGAGAGGTTAATTCAATTAAAACTTGTGGGAATAAAAGGGTAAGAAGTGATATGAAATTAGCTAAATGTCTATACTCTATTAGGTGGTTATACCTTGATTTTTGGGCTGTTTTGAGCTAGAATTTAGTTCTGAAATTTTGGGCCTTCTCAAAACGATTACTCGTTCTTCCATACGGGTTAGTCGTTTTGGGAGTTGATTCGGTGACATATGGTCTTGTGTTCTTTGGTGGTTATTCTTGAACCCTTTTTAATTGAGTTTGGATTTTGTGCCTTTTGATCTCGGGCTTATAGCTAACTTGTCTTAGTGAAACAGGATGGCGGGGAGGGACACGTAGTGGTCGGAACTAGCCGGGTAGTCCCGATGAGGAGCTTCCCCTCCTCAGACCATGGCGGAAGTCCTCATGCGGATCGAGCGCATGTCGTTCGGAGGACCGTGGGGTGTTGGAGGTTATCGCGAGAACACCTCCACTCCCTCTGGTGCCTCGGATCGGAGGTGGTCACCGGTCTCGTGGGGACTTGCGGAGTTCCTTCGCGCGCACCTCCCACCTTCTCGGTCAGAGATCCGCGGACGCGCGGGCGGTGGCTGCGTCTGGTTGTGAAGCTCAACATTGCTCGATGCTAGGAGCGGGGGGCGGGCGCACCGCATCCCATCGGTTGGAGGTGCGGCACTCTCATGGTGGGAGAACTTCCTCGCCATGCGACTGCGGGACACGTGGTCTCGTGGGAGGAGTTCGGTCGACTTTCCGTCGGGCCCATGTCCCCGCCGGCCGATGAAGCTGAAGAAAAAGGAGTTTCTTGCGCTCAAGCGGCGCAAATGCATGATTGAGTACCTCCATGAGTTCAACCATCTTGCAGTGCGCTCCTACCGAGGTGACCAGCGATGAGGCCAGCGAGGAGAAGTTCATGGAGGGCTTGTCTCAGGAGCTTGGGACAAGGCGTCTGTGTGGACTTCCCGACTTCGGACCATGGTGGACAAGGCCATCGTCGCCGAGCACAAGGCGAGGGCGTGGGGAGTCCCGCAGCGCAAGTGGGAGGCCGATGCCGCAGGCGGCCTCGTTCGTCCCGTGTTGGGCCTGCCGGTGGCCCGTTCTTTGGCTTCTCCACCGCCGAGGCCTTGGCGCCGGCTCCACGTCCTCGCGAGCCGTCACTCGATCCACGTGCGCTGCGATCGGCGGCAGGTTGCTCACCGCAACCCCGCGGCCGGCGTCACCGCTTCTCTTGTCACAACAAGGGCCACTACGCGAGTGGTTGTCCTAAGAAAGCTGAGCGACCCCTCGTCCTAATGGAGGGGGCGGGCAAGGAGTAGTCACCCACGACCGAAGACCCGGGCTTGGGGCGGCGAGTCAACCATATCTCGGTGAGGAGGCACGGAGGCGCGGCGTGGTGTTAGATGCGCTTCTTGTTAATTTACGTTACGCTCGGTTTTATTTGACTGCGGAGCTTCGCATTCTTTTATTTGAGGTCATTTGTTGTTGATAGCGGTCTCCACTTGGTTCCTTTGGGGTTTCACGCTATTCGCTCTCGGGTTGGAAATGAGAGTGACCAAGTGTCTTGGGGCGTTCTATCCACGTCGAAGGTGGGATTCTTAGCGAGTCTTATCCTGCTTGATTGGCGCTTGGATGTGATTCTTGGCATGGATTAGTTGTCCCAACACTTGGGGAAAATCGATTGTGCCGGGAAGGTTGTCTACCTCACGACGACCTTGGTGAGCAGGTTGGGTTTTCACGCGATTGCGAGAACCCACCTTTTGCCCTTGAAACAAAGCCGACATTGGAGATTCGTGATGTCCCCACTTGTATGTGACTTGCGGATGTCTTTCTTGAAGACTTGCCGGGATGCCTCTGTTCGAGACACAGGTTCGTGATAGAGTTCTTTGTGCATTACGCCCCTATTTCAAAGAGGTCGTATCGTATGCCTCTAATGAGTTGGAGGAGTGAAGAAGCAACTAGGTGAGCTGCAAGAGAAGGGTTTCATTCGTCCTAGCTCATCCCCTTGGGTTTGTCGATTATTTTGTGAAGAAGAAGGACAAGACCTTGCGCATGTGTGTTGATTACCGTCAAGCTTAATGAGGTGGCGGTGAAAAACATGTACCCTTTGCCCGTATCGATGATCTTTTCGATCGAGTTGACGAGCACGTGTCTTCTCCAAGATTGACTTGAGATTGGGCTATCATCAAGTCGAATCGGGGCGAGGATATTCGAAGCGGCTTTTGCTACTCGTTATGGTCTTTACGAGTACACCGTCATGTCTTTTCGTTTGACTAATGCTCCTACTTTATTCATGAACCTTATGAACTCGGTATTCATGGAGTATTTGGATAGGTTTGTGGTGGTATTCATCGATGATATCCTTATCTACTCCAAGAGTGAAGAAGAGCATCTTTGAGCATCTTAAGCTTGTGTTGGGCAAGCTGCGTGAGCACCGATTGTATGCAAAATTCAGCAAGTGTGAGTTACGGTTGAAGGAAGTGGCATTCTTGGGCTATGTTCTTTCAGCGGGAGGTGTGGTGTGGATCCTAGCAAGGTCGGCGATGTGCTATCTTGGGTCGGCCAAGTCGGTCACCGATGTGCGGAGTTTTCTTGGTTTGGTGGCTACTATCGCGCTTCATCGAGAATTTCTCCAAGATTGCGAAGCCTATGGTGAACTTGCTCAAGAAAGACAAGAAGTTTGAGTGGTCCCTTGCTTGTGATGTGAGTTTCGGGAACTCAAGAAGCGGTTGACCTCGGCCCGATGCTTGTTCTCCCTGATATTCACAAGAGTTTTGATATCTTTTGTGATGCTTCGTCGTGGTCTTAGTTGTGTTCTTATGCGGGGAAGGCAAGGTTGTGGCCTATGCATCGCGGTGATTGAGGCCCCATGAACTCAACTATCCTACTCATGACTTGGAGTTAGCTGCTGTGGTTCATGCACTCAAGATTTGGCGGCATTATCTGATTGGTAACCGTTGTGAGGTGTATTCTGACCACAAGAGCTTGAAGTACTTGTTCACTCAGCCAGATCTGAACCTCAGGCAAAGGAGATGGTTGGAATTGATCAAGGACTATGATATGGGTATTCAGTATCACCCGGGCAAGGCCAATGTTGTTGCCAGATGCGCTTAGTCGAAAGGTGTATTGCAACATGTTGATGCTCAAAGAGTGACCTACCCTTATTTCAGAATTTCAGCGCCTCAATTTGGGTTTGATCGAGCACGGTTCTCTTGCTACCTTGGTTGTCGACCAACCTTGGTGGAGCGAATCAAGCGACACAATGGACAAATGTTGGTGTGAGTCAAATCAGCGAGAACATCAAGGATGGGATAGCCAAGTGCTTTTCGGAGGATGAGCATGGCGTTGTGTGGTTTGAAGCGTCTTGTGGTTCCTAAGGTCGTGGAATTGCGGATTTGATTCTCCATGAAGCCCATGACTCTCCTTTGTCTATCCATCCGGGCTACCAAGATGTATCGGGACCTTCGTCGAGATTACGAGTGGACCCGTATGAAGCGCGAGATTGCCATGTTCCTTGCCGAGTGCGGCGTGTCTTTGTCGTGTGAAGGCCGAGTATCGGCGTCAGTGAGTCCTTCTTGACCTTTGCGGTGCTAGAGTGGAAGTGGGATTAGTTGGCATGGACTTCATCACCGGTTTGCCCGCTCGTCCAAAGGAATGATGCTATGTGGGTCGTGATTGTGAGTTGACTAAAGTGGCACATTTCCTTCCGTCAAGACTTCGGCCGTGTGGGGCCTTTGGCGAACTTTATGTCGGAGGATTGTGAGTCTTCACGGTGTCACAAGGCGATTATTTACGATCGTGGTGCGCTTTTCACCTCGCGGTTTTGGCATAGTGCGCAGAGGCTATGGGGACCGCCTTCACTTCGATCTGACCTTTCATCATCGGACTAATGGTGGAGACGGAGCGAGTCAACCAAGTATTGGAAGATATGCTCCGTGCTGTGTTCTTTCCTATGGGAAGAAGTGGGAGAAATGCCTACCATTTCTTTGAGTTCTCCTACAACAACAGCTATCGAGACCCGATCTTGGCATGGCCGTTTGAGGCCTTGTATGGGAGGAGATGTAGAACCTCATTGAACTGGTCGAGAGGCGGTGGCGGTAGTTTTTGGCGAGTCGATTAATGAGGTGGCGAGTCGATTGATTCGCGAGCATCTGCGCACGGCCCGATCGAGCGGAAGAGCTATGCGGTCGTCGTCGCCGTGAGTTGAGCTTTGAGCCCAATGACTTTGTGTATCTCAAAGTCTCACCCTTGAAGGAGCCATCGGCGTTTTGGCATCAAGGGCAAGTTGGCTCCTCGCTATGTTGGGCGTATCGCATCGTCGAAAAGTTGGGGCTATGGCATACGAGTTGGAGCCGGTGCACTTGAGGGTGTGCATGATGTGTTCCACGTGTCACACGAAGAAGTGCCTCCGTGTCCGACGAGAAGCTCGTTGGAGGTTCTCGATGTGTAGGAGAATTTGACCTACATGCGAGCATCTGTTCGCATTCTTGAGAATATGAGCGGAGAACAAGGAACCGTGTCATCAAGTTCCTTAAGGTTCAATGGTCAAACCATTACGAAGATAAGGCAACTTGGGAGCGAGAAGATCGCTGCGTCTTGATTATCCATCTTTCTTCTCGAGTAAGCGGAATCTCGGTCGAGATTCTTGTAAGAGGAGAGTTGTAACATCCCAATTTTAGGCTTGTGTTTCAAATGTAAGAAAATGAGTAGAAATTAAAACTTTTTCTTACATCTTGTATTTCCTGTTTGTACTGAACAACTATTGTACAAGAAGTTATGGAAATACAAAGTCACAAGTCTTTGATCCAAATCTTGATCCTTCAAAAACATTCTTGTTCCATCTTGTGATAATCTCCTGGAAATATTTTTCCTACATTCTTGGGATGGTATGTGACCCCTCTGAAAAATTTCATAATTTGTAGAAATTGTTTGCATCCTTTTGGAGGTCAGTCAAACCTACTCAAATTCTGGTCAAATTGGGGACCAGCACCTTGTGGAATTTTTGGAGGACAAAGTATAGCACAAAAACCTCTGGAAATTTTATACAAGGTCAGCAACTCTGCTAGCAAGCTCCTGTAAAAATTTCATAATTTTTGGAGTTGGTTTGCTACCTCAAACAATTCTCCAAATGTCAGCCCTTTCTCAAAAACCGGAAAAACTAAATCTGGTTAAGTCAGACTCGGGCTCGGACCCGAGCCCAACTCAACCGACTTGGTTGGACCACGTCGCCAGGCCGCAACCGAGCTCGATCCCGTGCGCGCGAGTGGTGAGTCGTTGGATTTGAATCCGACGCCCACGACCTCCTTTGGACCTCCTGGTCGCAAGGACCTCCTCTACCTCGGCAAATCTCGGACGTCCAGGACCACCCCAAGCAAATCTGGGACGTCCAGGACCTCCTTGGTGCTGTGTTTCTTCCTCACGACCTCCACAGGGCACTGATCACCATGGTTTCGCACCCTGTGCATGTGTCAGAACCAGGGCAGTTGGGAGCAGCGAGGTGTCACCTTTTTGTCCTTGTCAGCGACTCCTTTTGCTGCCATGCATTCAATGCCTTGCAGTTTAACCCTAAAGTCTTCACCTGCTCTGCCACTAGTCATGCGTGCGTCTGCGTTGGCGAGGGCATGGTTCTTGCTCACAGTAGGTTGCCCTAGCCCTTGTCCAAATTCCCTGGCTATGTATAGCCTGAGACCTTCCTCTCCTTTTCTTTCTTCGTTCTTGGCTGTGCTTGAGCTCCCTCAGTTTGAGTTGGTCCTCAAACTCAAGCCCCCAAGAACACCACCCTCCCTCGCCATTGTCGGACCTTGGAGCTCCCTGCCGAAGCTCGAGCTCCAGTGGTTCCATCAACGTTCTTGCCTGTTTTACTTGTCATCTCGAGCACCTCGAGCATTCTCTAACTTGCTGTGGTTATCCATCGAGGTGGACAAGTTGGGAGTGTTCGTGGTGGGACCACTTTCTTCCTCGTCTCCGTGAAGTTCACGATCGCCGGCGTCTCCTTCTTCCTCCTCTCCTCGGCTTCCTCTGGACCTTCCCTACACTCGGGTGAGTTCATTTAGTCCGTAGGGCTCTAGGTTTTAGCGACTTAGCTCGTGGCGCTCTGTTATGTCGTTTCGGTTTTCTTGAAAAGCATCCTCGCCATTCTCGGCTCGCCGTGTTCAAGCCGTCACCGCCGTCGAGAGTGCCTCCGCTAGGATCGCGACACTATTGTGAGTATATCGGTGCCCTTGGTGGTGTGGCGAGTCCATCGCCGCGACAAGCCGATGTAGTCGCTCGGGATTTTTGGGCAAACTTCCGTTGTCGTCATGTTTTAGGACAGCTTTAAGGCCCGTTAATTGCTAATCTTTGGGTGCAATAAACATGTCTTAAAGCGTATGTCGTAGTGTCAGCGGCATGTGGGCCTAGGCTTGGACTGAAATTCAGAAGTCATTAATGTCCTTTTAGATCCTTTTATTACCAATCATCAGCCGCATTAGCTTTGTCGGAAGCCGTCACTGTGGTCGTGTTCTGGGTCACCGCTCAGACCACTCCCACGACCTCCTAGACTGGTTGTCCACCGTCTAGGACCACCTTGGTTAAATCCTAGCCGCTAGGACCACTCCTGCGCGAAAGGACCTCCTCTGGGTCATTTTGCCAAAACCACCCCTTGGACCTCCACCGAGGTCCTCTTTGCAAAAAGACCTTCCCTCGGTCATTTTGCAAAGACCACCTTGGGGTCCCCTTTGTAAAAAGCCATCCCTGGCCTTTTACAAAGAAAACCCCTCTCAGACCTCTTAGGCTCAATCCTAGCCGTTCACGACGTCTCCAGAATTAGATCTGGGCCTTAGGTTCTTTTCCAAAAAAATCCTAAGCCTTAGGACCTCCCTCGCGTCGATCCGGACCGTTCGGGACCTCCTAGGTCTGTCCGAGCCGTCCGGATCTCCTCAGATTAAAACCCTATCGCTTAGGACCTCCCGAGAAGATCTTGGCCATCCAAGACCTCCTCGTGTCAATCTCGGCCGATCAAGACCTCCTCGGAGATCTTGACCGTCTAGGACCTCCTCCTTTAGATCCGTAGCGTTAGGACCTCCTCCTCTGGTCTAAACCGTTAGATTTAGATCTAGCAGGCTGAACCTCCTTCCTCGATTTAAAGCCTTAGGACACGCCCTAGTGCTGGGACGCGGATCTCGTCGGCGGTCACGACCTCCGTTAAGCGCGAGGACCTCCTTTGCGTCTGCGTTGTGTGCGTTGGTCGAGGCCGTTGGATGAAATCTCAACGATCCGGACCTCCCGGTCGCGGGAGGAGGTCTTCCGGCGGCGTGCCGAGTGCGTGGCCTGCGATGCAAGATCAACGGCCCACGACCTCTCCTTTTTCTTTCGATTCGATTGGACCTCCAGGAGCTCAAATTTCCTAAGTCCTTTAATGTTTCAAATTTCAAAAGTGCATAACTTTGTCATTTCAATTCCTTTTGAATGATTCGATTCTTGTAGCTCTGTTGTAGTATGAACTTTAATCGAGAATGAATTTAGGCCTTTGTTATATAGTAGAAAATGACTTTAATTACATGATCTTGTTTAGTGAAGAATGATGTCTAGAAATTCATTGAAAATTTGTAAAATGCACAACCTTCTTCTCTGTAAATCCTTCTTGAGCAACTCAACTTAGTAAAATTGGTGCGTAGACATGCTTTAACATGAACTAGGCCTTGTCTTTATTTATGCTCTGAGATATGATTTGTGCTAGTTTTGGAACTTAGAAAAATCATAACTAATTCATTATAACTCCAAATTGTGCAAACTCAGTTTTGCTGTTGTTAGGATAACCATATCTACCTCCCATAAAAATTTCAAGTTCCAGATCATTTTAGAAATTTTTACCATGAACAGTAACTCTAATTAATTTAATTACGATTTATCAGGCTGAGCAAAATTGTTTATGGCATAACTTTTTCATGCTAAGTTCAAATGAAGTGATTCTTATTTCTAAAATTGTCTAAAATCAACCTCTAGCTGCTGTAAAAATTTCATTAGATTTGGTTTTCCTTTGCTATTGAGTTCCTTTTGGTGTTCTTCGTTCTTATCGGTTTTTATCGCCTTTTCGCGTTAGGTTCCGAAGAATTTATTGAACCTGAGCACTCCCCTCTGCAGCAGGAACAAATCCAGCAAGGCAAGCAGTTTGATCATGTTAATCCCAGTATTTTAAGTATTTATGTTGATTCCAAATTCTTTGTATGCATTGCTAGTTTGTGTTAAACTATTGTCGTTAGTTGGCCTAGTAGGTGCATTTCCTTAGCAAATGATTATCCTCTACTACCATGAGCCTAGGCATTGCTGTGATTCAGGGTTCGTGGATGAGCTCTTGTCACTTAGTAGTTTGCAAATTAATTGCTTAGCCATGCTTAGCTTCCGGTACAAATGGGCGGTTATCGACTCGTCGATAACCTTGATCATATAAAACTTATTATGATTATGATTTCCACCTTGTGCCTTGTCTTCTTATGAAAACTAAAACTAAAAAGCAAAATGATTTAGACTTGGGCACAATGGTAAGATGGTGTGATTTTGGGTGTGACTGGAATGGTGCCCGGGTCAACAAGGACCGAACATCTTGTTACACTAAACCAAGCAATTGTGCGTGCTAACCACACTACAGGTATGAGACCTCTCTTGACTTAGTACTTTGGCGTGTATTGGCCGGGTCGTAGGGAGTCGCGGGAGGATGGAGGTGGGAGCATTGTAGTGTCAGAAAGGCTTCCCCGTGATGGTGGTTGTTTTGACACAATGTAAGCGTATGGATTTCAATCCATACGAGCGGCTCGAGGTTGATACACAATATTGGAAAATGTCTCGCGAGGACTTAGCCGTGTCGACATACCTTGGAAGTGTGCTTTGTGGCTTAAAGCGATGCGAAGTGTGGGTACATTGGTACACCTGCGAGGTTAAAACTATTCGAATAGCCTCGTCTAGGTTATGGACACGCTTGGTAAGGTCTTTCAAGAGTTAGACTACAACCTTTTAATTAAAACTTGATGGGTGGTGCGAATCGGGATTCGTGCTATGTTATGGTGCCTATTGGGATAGTCACTTCTAGGTGGTTACTCGTGTGTATCTTTATTTCGCTGTTATTTTGAGAACAAAACAGATTTGCAAACTTGCTTTTAATTGTATTACATTATTGCAAATAAAGTTGGCTTTATGCAAAATGAGACATACAACCCCCACCTAAATAAGCTTGCATGTAGTTTATGGATAGGTCTGCTGTTCCACACATCAGTCTTGCGAGTACCTTTGTGTACTCAGTTATCTTGCTTAAATGTATTTGTTGCAGAGGAAGAAGGTGAGCTTGAGGGGCCTCACTTCTGTGAGTTGTGTTGTGGTAGCTTGCAAGGCGTCTAGCTTGGCGTCGGTCGGTTGCCTTGTGGGTGGTGTGGCTAACGGTCGACTTTTGTTCTAGCCATCTTATGTCACCTTTGCTTCCTTTGTCTTTCTTGTATATTGTTCTATTTGGCAGTCGGCTCTTTTGTAATAACTTTACTTTATGCTTGTCTGATTGAACTTAGTGATGTATGGTGTATGGAAATGATGTGTAATTTTGTGATGATGTGCATATGTTGCAGTGCAGGAAGCATATATCCATCGAGGCTTAGAATGTTTAATTAGTAACGCTAGAACCATTTGGAGGTTAAGTGTTACTAGTTAAATATTCCGGGTCCTCACATGTATGGTGGATTGTTCAATGTGCGTTTAATTTATCTCCCTCTATGTGCATAGCAAACATATTTAGGAATTGGTTAGCCGGTACTCCAACAAATTTAAAGTCGCAACTCCTGATAGGAGCTAGTGCCTTATGTTAGTCTATTTGGTTATGTCGGAATGATGTTGTTTTTAACAAGATTGTCACTAATCCCTTGCAGGTTTTCTTATTGTGTGGGTTCTGGCTGAGTGCTTGGGCAAATTTACAGAAATCGATCCAGAAGGAGTACATGTCGGATGGAAGCCTAAGGTTGGAGTTTGTGACGAAACAAATCCTCAATTCTCATGGGTGGCAGTTTAGTCACAGGATTTGCAATGATTGAGTTTAATTTTTATTCGTTTGTTGGTTGTAAGGCTTCAAGCCGCTTTTAACAGCATTAGTTATTTTGATACTCTTGTCTATTTAATAAAATAGGTTGTGTGTATTTTTGATGCAGAGGTTATGAGATTTTTTTTCTCTTTTATTATGTAAAAAAAATAGTTTTAGAAAGAGACGTGTCACAAAACGACTGTGCAGGACCGGAAACAACCGGCAGCGACAAGGTCGTCGCCAGGGAGGGTAAGCAATCAACCCTAGGTGACCTCTTGGGCAAGTAATCTTGCCTCACCCAATGACATGACTATCTAGGGAAACTTATTGCATCGACTTGCTTCTTGCACTGGGAGACTCAAGACCTCTGTGTTTACGAGTGAGACTCCAGATTTGCCAGGTCGTCATACATCTTTGCCGTTCCCGTCACGGCACCTCACGGTGATACTTATCCGTTTGTTAGCTGCTGCGGAAATACTTGTAATGAGAAACCCTGCTTGGTGGGGAGTACTAGAAAGTGATCCAAGCGACTGACTGTATGACAGGCGGGAAGAGGTCTGTTTGTAAAATGGCGGCTGACTAACAGGTGGGGGAACAGGAGATCCTTGCCTTGAGGATTTAGCCGGCCAGTCAAAATGATGTCTGCTATCATAATGCTACGGTACACATATGTGTTGCAGTGTTTGAACAGTAATCCCTATTTGATGTGCCGACAATAGAAAGGTCGCAATCACTCTGTAACACCATGCCTTCGTTACAGCAAGGCAATTCGGAGTTTTCCGGTAACTAGCCGAATCCCCTCAATTGCACGCTGGCTATTGCAATACATCTAAAAATGATGTTGTATTTGTTATCCAATTATAAAACGTATATATGACTAAAAATACAATTATATTTTTAGTACTACTTTAATACCTAATATATACATCTAATTAATTATCTGCACCGTTATAATTTGAACCCACCGCAATCAATGGTGTAGATTTTTTTGCTTTTTTCTCCGATTAACATGGTAATTTCTAGCAATTGACAGCGAACGTGGTAGCTTATTTTTCTTATATCTTAATAATATAATAATATATAGATAGAAGATAGATCTATAAATCAAAGCCGCATGTACATGGTACACATACACTATCCCTACCGTTGAAGTGCTCCAAGATTTATTATATGTTTTGCAAAAAAAAAAAACCTCACTTCTCTCTTCCTCACCCAATCTCTCATCTCCTCTTCATCCTCATCTCTTTCTCGGCTCCGTCGCCGCCGCCACCGCCCCTCCCTCCCCAAGCCGCGCTTTGCTGGAATCCCCACCAACTATTGCTGGAAACCCCGTACCGCCGCCGGAGGTTTCCAGCACAGGCGTGGGGTTTGGTGAGGTTTCGACGATGCGAGGTTTCTGGTGGGCGCGCAGTATCCAACGACAACCTGCCCGACGAGGCGCAGGTAGGTGCAGCATGGCTCGCCGTCCGGACGGATGGGAGAGAGAGGAAGGAGAGGACAAAGAGTGAGGAGAGGGGAATGGTGAGAAAGGGAGGGGGATTTTTGCAAAATAGAGGCACAAACTTTGTAACACTTCAACAGAGAGGATAGTATATAGGATCCTATGTATACGTGCAAAAACCACGTTCTAGATCGATATAGGAATCTACCATTTGCACCGGTAAAATAAACAGATAGAAGCTGGTGAAGTAACAAAGGCTTAGGCGACGCAATGCGAACATGTGACATGTTTTAACCTCCGCAACGTTGGAACTTTGCGTATCCAGCAAGCAAGCAGTGGTGAGATACAAACACACTCGTATACAACAGATCAACGCATTGACAGACCAAGCAAGGATCATGGGCATGTTTCCCTGCTCCTCCACAAAACAAAGGAAACTACATTAAAAGAAAAGAAGGGAGCTACTAGCACTTAGACATACGATAAGTGCTTTCTCATCGTACGCTTCCTCTAATCATATATTCTCTGTAACTCCGCAATCACCTGCCGTTATATTTCCATCAAAAGTAAAAGTTGGGAGCCCAAGAGCGCAAAAGGGATTCAACCCCGCGGCAAAAATATCCATCCCACGCAAAAAAAATAAGCAACCCCTGATTTTCTTACCGCTTCGATTGCAAAAAATTTTTTGCCGCCCCCTTTTCTTCCTCACAAGCTCTGATTGCAGCAAAATTCATAGTAGAGCGCAACAAGGACTTTCTACATGTGCAAAAATGTCCCACTACTCCGATTACAAAAACACATTACAACAGTTAAACAGTGCATCAAACGAAAGCATTTCCTGCAACAATTCAACCAAACATTTGCAACAAAGCTAGCAAGCACCTGCAATAAATCGTGCTCGGTCACTTCATATCAATTAAGCATTGCAACAAACGAAAACACTTTCTGCAACAATTTCAAGGAAACACTTGCAACAAAAAGATCAAGTACTTGCAACAAATCGTACTTAAACGAGGTGGCACACGAACAGGTGCGCATAACAAAGCTAATCTCGTTGAATCAGGAGCCGATATGATGTTTCGTATCACCAATAGGCCGAGACCTAGCGGAGCAGAACCAACCTGGTGCCTCGTTGCCTGCCCACACCACCGCCATGCCTCTCGCCCTCCGGTCGCCGTTCCCCTGGCCCCGCTCCTCCACTCATCTATTTCCATGGCTCCTTCGCTCGCAATCCGTCCCACCGCCCTTTCCTTGCCAGCCCGGTGAGAAGCGAAAGAAAGAGGCATAGCGGGAGTGAGGTCGCTGTCTCGCCTTCAGTGAGATCTGCAGGTGTGAGCTCATCAATGGTTTCTATTGGTTTCACGTGGAATGAAGCGCTTCACGTCCGTGCGTGTGGTGTTTAGGTTAAGCAATAAATGGGTGTGCATGAGGTGCGTAATTGGATCACCATGGAGCGGTGGACGAACCTCCCGCACCCAAAAAGAAACATAGAAGAAGAAAAGAGCTGCAAAACGCCCCCCAAAAGAAGAAAACAGAAAAGACCTGCCATCTCGCTCAAGAAATGTACACTTGTTCGACTCCCGGACGCAGCACATACGTAGCAGATATTTACATACACCGGACGCGGCCACGTACGTCGGTCACTCCGCGGCGGCGACCATTGCCGCCGGCCGCGCGCGCAGGCTCCCGCTCCGAGGCTGCCGCAGCAACTCGATCAACACCTCCGCCTAGCAAATCCCAAAGAAAAACAATAAGAACGACGCAATAGTATATGGAGTCATCAAGATTCAAAAATGGTACTACGACTTGTCTGCACACATGCAGTTTAATTTCAGAGTACAATACAACACGATACCTTTGCTCTGAGCTTTGGACTGGCAGAGGACTGGGAGAGGGCGACGAGCGGCGGGATGGCGCCCTCGCGGGTGACCATGATGCGGTACGTGGTGCTGTCCTCGCACAGGTAGAGGAGGCACAGCGTCGCGATCTCCATCTGCCGGGGCGTGCCGGCCTCCACCATCTCCACCAGCACCGGCACACCGCCCTCCACCACCGCCGCCGCGCGCCCCTCCGAGGTGCCCACTAGCGCGTGCAGCACGTACGCCGCCTTGTCCACCATCCCGGACTCCGGGTCCGCCATCAGGTCCAGCAACGCGCGCACGGCGCCGGCCTCCACCGCGCGGGACCGGTTCTCCCGCGCGCCGCTGCAGAGCGCGTATAGGGCCGTCGCCGCGTCCTTCTTTCCCCGCGCGCCGCCGGACTCCAGGAGAGAGACCAGCACCCGCACGGCGCCCGCGCGCCCGATTGCCTCCGCCGCCGCGCCGTCGAGCTGGGCCAGGCGGAGCAGCGCGCACGCGGCGTTCTCCCGCGCCGCCGGTGACGCGGCCGACTTGAGCGCGCGCACAAGAGAGCCGACCGCGCCGGCGCCCACAATGGCCGCCTTGTTCTCCTCGCAGAGAGAAAGGTTGAGCAGCGCGGTTACGCCGTGCTCCTGGAGCACCGAGTCCGCGTGCGACAGCAACGCCACGAGTGGCGGCAGGGCCCCTGCGGCCACGATGCGGAGGCGGTTGTCCGGATTGTGCTTGGCCAGCAGCCGGAGCTCCATGGCGGCGCCGCGGAGGTCGTCCAGCGACGACGCGGGGAACTCCAGGTCGGCCACCAGTGCCGCGATGGCGCCATCGTTGGCGCCGGCCGCGCAGGACAGCAACAGGCGGTGGATCCCCACGGCCACCGCTGGGGACGACGGCAGGTCGTCGCTGCGGCTGAGGCAGCTGGTGCTCCACCGGCGAGGAGAGGTGTACGCGTGAGACTGCATCGCCGCAGTCCTATCCGAGATCGACGGGTCAGTGAGTGGCCGCGTGGTGGTGTTGTGGTTTGTCCTTTTGGGCTTTTGGGGGAATCGGCTACGCTTATGCAGGAGTCAGGTACTCGGGTGTGCCTTGCTGCTGGACTGCTGTGTCGGGAGGAGGTGGGGACTGTGAGATATATGTACGATTTGCCTTGCCTTTCTGACCGTCCGATTTGATCAGATGGTTGGCGTAATTCCTCTGGCCACATGATCTTGATCCGACGGGTGGGAAATGCCCGGCGAGGAGTTCGGGGAGTGACGTGTGCGATGGGAAACTACAGGGAGCGCACTTGAGAGTATTTATAATAGTTTGTTTCTTAGTTTGTTACTAAGAGAGGAGAGAGTACTCAATCTAATAAAAAGAAATAAGTCTTCTAATAAGTTGTTTCTTGATTTTGTGTGTAAGACTTTAATTGCTACAAGTGTACATGATTTTTGATGATCAATAATGAAGTACAACTTTGTGGGCTACGTGTTTTAACTCATTTATCATATCAATAATAAAATCGGACTGCACAAATGATTGAATGGATATTTTACTTTAAGACAGTGGGATCTACAAAACGCGTTTTTAGGTGACAAGTAAGTCTCTAATAGAGTATTTGGTTCTTTTTTGTGTCTTAGTATTAACAATTTGATAGTTTCTTAATGTAGAAACAACCTCACTTTCTCTCCTCCACATCACCTAAATACTGATAGGATAACTCATTAATAACAGCTGACGTAGACTGTTGTAGATAATCTGAGAACGGCGAGCTACCTGCACGGGCAGGCGCCACGTGCGCCGGTTCGTGGCTACAGGCCGTGGGGCCTACGGTTCATAGGGACATCGAGAATCTGTGCACGCTAGACTACGCCGGCGTGCACAGTCTTTTCGGCGATAGCGTGGTCGCTCTTCGCTGGGCAAGTGGGCAGTCAACTTGGGCACTAGTTCTGCGGCACATTAACGGCAAGCATAATCAGGCTGCTGTTTGTTAACTTAGAGTAGTATTGAGAAAGTACCTTGAATAATCCGGAAAAAAAAAATTATATGAGACAGGACCTCATTTCTGAAGATCCTAAAGTTTGGTTTTATGAAAGTGTTGTCAGAAATGACGTGGTTTTACGAAATTTACTCCCAAACTTTCAAGCCACAAATGATAGCTAGAACATCAAACTGGAGTACTAGCTCCGACGTGGCTGCGGCCTGCCTTGTTCTCTTAGACCGCATCGGCTTCCTTCCTCCATACATTGCGCTCACCTGGCCGGCGCATACGGCGCAACACTGCTCAATCCGCCGCTTGGCCTCCGTGTGAACCGGCAGGATCGGCAACGGCCGTCGTGCGGGCTGTTGTGGGCCCAGAGGTGGAGTTGGTCCAGTTTGACGACAACAGCTTTGGATGTTCTTGTCGTGGGATGTTTTGTTTTCACCATCCGAACCCGTAGCTCCGTTGGTGTGGGGCAGGAGGAGAAGACGATCCGGTTCTTGGGGTGATTTGGCGGAGGAGCGACGGGCCGCGACAATGGGGGCTTCGTCGGCAGTGGCGGCTTCGTCGGAGTTTGTCTGCGTGGTACAGTACATTGATATTGGGTCGGATCAGTGAATTTGGTTAGCATCGGCGGGTGTAGGATTTGAAACTCTTCTGTGATCATGTTTGGGGCTCCCTGGACTGTCAGCCACCTTTGGCCTTGTGCGTGATTGAGACCATTGTGTTTTGGTGATGGCTGGATCGAGGGATGGTGAGGTAGTTGGAGACAAGGCCAGAGGCAGCCTCAGAGCGGGATCGTGTGGCTTCCCCACGGAGCTGTTTCGATCAGTTAAGGGAAAGCGACTATGGCGGTTGATGGGGAGGTGACAGGATCTAAAGCGCATGTTGCGGAGATGATGGGGCACCTTCGCCTTACTTTGAAGGAGGCCAAGGTGGTCGTCTTGGACGATGAAAGCGACGAGAATCTGGCCCATCTGGATTGGGTTGTCGTCGGTAAGATCCTTGTGCCTAATGTTCTCCATATTCAGACCATTAAGTCGGCGTTGAGGCTGGCATGGGGCAACCCGAAGGGCTTGGTGATGAGCTCCACCGGTGGCAACACTTTCGTGGCGAAATTTGTCTCGCAGGAAAATATAACTCGTGTGTTGGAGGGATCTCCCTAGATGGTGGGCAAGCACGCAGTCCTGCTTCAGAACTATGATTTGAATCTTAAGCCCTCCCAGTTGATCTTCAACAAAATGGCTGTCTACATGGATATTCCAAAAGGTCTCTGTGACTCAATTATTATGTTTATCCCGAAGGTTTCGAAGCCTGAATATCTAAAAAATTTCTAACCTATCAGTTTGTGCAACGTGCTCTATAAGATTGCTTTGAAGGTTTTGGCTAACAGATTGAATGTTTTTCTGCCTGCGATTGTGTCCGAGTATCAAAGTGCTTTTATCCTTGGAAGGCTTATTACTGACAATGATCTTATCGCTTACGAGTGTTTACACACCATACGAAGAAAACAATCAAAGAGGCCATATTTTGCTTTGAAGATTGATATGATGAAGACGTATGATCGTGTAGACTGGAATTATCTACATGGTTTTCTTATTAAGCTGAGTTTTGCTCCTTCTTGGATGAATTTTGTCATGCGGTGTGTTACATCTGTCCACTATGCTGTCTGGGTTAATGGTGAGCTGACTATGCCTGTTGTCCCTTCCAGGGGTATTAGGCAGGGGGCCCAATTAGTCTCTATTTGTTTATGTTGTGCACCGAAGATCTGTCATGTGTCTTGCAACATAAGGAGGGTTGTGGTGAGCTACACGGTATTCGAAACGGTCAGCTGGGACCCCCCATTTCACAACTTTTATTTGCAGACGACAATATTTTCTTTGCTCGGAGTGATGCAAAAAGTGTTGATGCATTGAAAGCCATGCTTCATTTGTATTGTGAAGGTTCTAGGCAAAAAATTAATTTAGAGAAATCCTCTATTTTCTTTGGCTTGCATTGCAATGATGGTGTCAAACAAGGAGTCATGGCTCAGCTGAATGCTCATAATGAAGCCCTCTAGGATTCCTACCTTGGGATGCCGACTGAGGTGACTCGATCTCCGATGAGCTCTTTTCATTTCTTGCCAGATAAAGTGTGGAAGCGGATCAATGGATGGACTGACCGGCCTTTGTCACGGGCGGGGAAAGTAGTCATCTTATAATCGGTGATCTAGGCTATTCCAACTTATGTTATGAGCTGCTTCCAGCTATCGGTCTCGACATGTGAGAAAATAAAAACCTCCATCTCTAATTATTGGTGGGGTGTTGAGAACGGCGGCAAGAAGAAAATGCATTCGTGCTCTTGGGACTAGTTGTCTACTCCTAAAGCTTTGGGTGGCATGGGATTACGTCATCTTGTTGATGAGGACATCAACCCTAAGAATGCAACCACTACTTCGACTCACTGCACTGTATCCTCTACTTCAACCACATCTCCTTCGAAAGAACTTTCCACTACTACACTGCCATTCTCTCCTTTTGGACTATCGAGCTTCGTCTACATGCCATGGTCTTACGTCTACATGCCATGGTATTGCATCTACATGCCTTGGTGCTGCGTCACCAATTGGCCCACAGGCTTTGTAATGAATAGGATAATTTGGCCTATGTGGCCCATATGACCCATGTGGGCGACCACCTAGGGTTTTTGGTACTGTTCATGTGGCACTGTTCACACGTAAATAGTACCCATGGCCATCACCCCTTCTCCTATACATAGTGGCCGCCACCCCCTCTAGTTGCTTAGATTTTGTTAAGTTAAAAGTTAGCTACAATGCAACTTCATGTATTGGTTTGTGTCGATTAGACCAACCATAATACCGCTTCAGAATCCTAATTTATCAAGTATTTCAATCCTATTTGAAATTTCAGATTGCATTTACCTTGTTCTTGCATGCTTCTTCGGTGTATGTAGGAATTGACCTTCGTGGTCAGGTCAACCGGGTATTTGTGCACGGTTGATAACGACTTATTAAGCAGTTCAGCGATTGTGTGGTTTCGAGCCTTGCGAGTTCGTAGTCAGGATTGTGAGAGTTGAGCGACTTCTACCGAACTTATCTTCTCATCGAAAGATCGGGCCAAAATCAGGACCTCCGTGGTTCATCAAGTGATATCAGAGCTACAGTTATTCGGTGAGAAATTTTTTTCTTTTTCCTACAGTCCACAAAGCCACGAAAATCACAAAAAAATAGGTTTAGTTCATCGTCCAAACCAATCTATGCCTTTGCAATTTTTCTTTTTAGTTTTTACTTGTTGAATTTTTTATTGCATCGTCGTGTCAGTTATTGAATTCTAGTTTAGTTAGAGTCTAGTTCATCATTGTCTAGTTTACATCTTCGTGTTACTTTGCATAGCTTAATTTGTGTCACCTTGTTTCTTGCTACAGGATCATCACCCTCCACAAAACCGCGCCACACCACCCCCTGCCGCGCCACTCCAATGCTGGCCAGAGCCTTCCCAGCCGCGCCAACCACCGAAGCCCTTGCCGCAGCAGCCAAGTCCTCCAGCCGACGCCGCAACTCCCTACCATGGTTGCTTTCTTGTTGCCGCGGCAACCGAACGCCAACCATCATAGCCCCTCTCTGCCGCGGTTCACAAGTGAGCCCTACCGCCACATGCCACACATCACTGCCACGGCAAGCACAACTGCCTACCGCCGCTGCCCTTCCATTGTCGTGGCAAGAACAAAACTCCAAACAGATTGATTTCGGGTGTTTGCAAGAGAAGGAGGACAGATTGTGTTCAGTATTATCAAGAAAAGAAATAGCTAATCGGTTTCCAATCCGAAGTGCTAGAGAAGAAAACGAAGAAAAAACAAGAAACAGAGGAGAAAAAAAGAAGAAAAAAAGAGAAAAAGAGAGAAGAAAAATAGAAAAGAGTGTCCCTCTGTCCAAAATTTGAAAAGCCCAACAAACCTTTGCCAAATCCAATGAAAATTGGTGGAGCCCTTCTTGATATATCCATAAGCTGCCACAAAAAATTTGGTTACGTTTGACCCACAGGAGCAAAAGTTATAGCAATTTCAATTTGAGGCCGAAACGAATTCGAGTCCGTGTCCAACACACCTTCAGTAAAACGGGCATAACTTTTGCATACGGAGTCAGAATTAGATGTTCTCAAACTCGTTTGAAAGCTAACGATGACACACATCCAAAAAAACAACCAGCTTTTGTTGGTTGCCTTCCAAGACCCCAAAAATCGGCTATCTTCAGCCTCGAATTTGTGTCATAAGGAAAGTTGTAGATCTCATCGAAACCTTTCAAGTGAGCATATATAAGCCATATAAAACTTTGCCTTTTCATCGTTTGATACTAGCTATTGTTTCTAATCAATCTAGAGGGCTGTTTCTATTATACCGATATTGCTGTCTTTTGTGCTCTACGTCGTGCGAATAATCTTATGCCCTTCACAGAAGTTTGAGTAGGTGGCTATCGTCTCTCCTAGCACTTGTTGTGAGGTTTTCCATTGCTTACATCAAGTCACAATTATCTTTGCGTGTGCGTACATACACTTCTCTTAGTAGGGTTGTGATTAGCTAGTTGTGATTAGGCTAGGATCAGCAACATTGGCTAGTACTTTGAACAATCTTCCACCTTGCATTAACTGATTTGATTATTGTTGATCCTTGCTACCATATTGAAGTCTTCCAAGCTCCACTTCCTACTAACTCAGCAGGTGTCGTTCCTCGCAATTGTTGGACTATTCACAGGTGGGAGTATCATGAACTAGCCACTGGTTGTACCACTTCCTTGCTGCATTGGTAAGAACTTGGTAAAAGCTTGAGTGTGAGCGACTGTCGAAAACTCCAAAACCTAGTAGTTAGGGACATATACACTGTGATTTGTTCTTTGTTTTCTACTAACAATGGCAGGTTCACACGGATCTACGCATGGTGGAAACAACAACGACCACTCTTTGGAGTGTACTAGTGAAGGATGTTTCACACCTCGCACGAGAGAGCTCGTGCGACACATGGAGCACTCACTCGGAGAGAGTGTTCGCAATGCCTTGGATAAGATCAATGATAGCCTCACGGTGCTCCACACACGCGTTGCGCTCCTCGAACATTAGCTACTTGCTAAAAAGACAGCCCAGGATGCGCCAAGGGTAGACGACCCTCCTGCTCGCTGCACACCACCAGCTGCTCGCTCTTGGGCAGATGAGGTGGAAAAAGAAGAAATGAACAACTACATTACTGATACGGAAACTAATGGATTCAATGTTCCCAATGATCGCAACCATCGTCGGCTTTGTCACAATCGTCAAGGTATGTGAATAAATCAACGTGAGGTACGTGACCATAATGATGCATTTGGAAAAATTAACTTCACTATGCCTCCTTTTGCTAGAAAATATGATCCTGATGCTTATCTCACATGAGAGCTTACCGTAGAACAGAAATTTGCTTGTCATTAATTTTTTGAAGATAAGAAAGTTAGCTGCTACTAGTGAGTTTTCTGATATTACATCTATTTGGTGGAGTGAATATAGTCATACTCATCAGGACATACCTAGAAATGGAATGCTTTGAAAAGGGCAATGAGATATAGACTTGTACCTTCATATTATTCTCGTGATTTGCTTAATAAGTTGCAACGCTTAAGACAAGGTAATAGTTCTGTAGAGGATTATTATCAAGAATTGCAAACTGGTTTGTTACGTCATGGTTTAGATGAAACGGAAGATGCTAAGATGGCTAGATTTTTGGGAGGTTTAAACCATAAAATTCAGGTCATACTTGATTATAAAGAATATAATTCTACCACTCGTTCCATCTTGCTTGCAAAGCTGAAAGAGAAGTGCAGGGTCGACAATCTTGCTCTAGGGGCAATTTTGGAGGATCTTTTGCAGGTCGGCGAAGTTAGCAATAACACATGGCACCCTCCTCAAGCCGTGCGCCCCCTGCTGCTCCTTCCAGTCCTGTGCATGTCCCTGATGCAGGCAAATCAGCAAAGGTACCAGTCCCTACAAGAAGTGCTTTTTTCGTTGCTTCTACAAGGTGATCTAGAGATGTACAATGTCACACCGTTGCAAAGGATTTGGACACTTGATATACGATTGTCCAAGTCAGCGAGCTTTGCTTATCAAGAACAATGGTGAGTATACTTCAGCTAGCGATATTGAGGAAGAACATGTTTTGGTAGCAACTAACAATGCAAGTGATAACATTGAGGAAGAATATATAAGCCATAAGGCATCTGACATATACCAAAGCCTAGTTGTCTAGCGTGCGCTAAGTGCTCAAATGGAGCTTGCTGAACAAAATCAACATCACACCTTGTTCCAATCGAAGTTCGTCATCAAGCAACGTTCCTATAAAGTCATCATCGATGGCTGCAGTTGTAACAACCTTGCTAGCACAGATATGGTCGAGAAGTTTGGCTTGACCACAACTCAACACCCACATCCTTACTATATTTAATGGCTGAATTCTTATGGTAAGTTGAAGGTAACTAAACTTGTGTACGTACATTTTTCTATTGGATCATATCATGATTATGTTGATTGTGATGTCGTACCTATGCAAGCATGCTCGTTATTATTAGGCAGACCTTGGCAATATGATAGATATACTGAATATCATGATAGATCTAATCATTATACTTTTGCATATAAAGAAAAGAAAATCACTTTGCTTCCAATGTCTCCTACTGCCAAATTAAAGGATGAATTAGAAAGAACTGAGAGAACAAGTCAGGAGACGACAAAAGTTGATCATAAGATTATAGCTCCAAGTGAAACTAAATTGAAAGCTCCTGTTATGTTAGCAACAAAATCTGATTGCATTGACACAGAAAAACATGAATCTGAATGCTATACTATGATTTGCAAAGAATCTTTATGTCCATTAGAAGAACTGCGTGTTTCTTTGCCTCTTGTTGCTACTAACCTTTTGCAGGAAAGTAATAATTTGAAGAGTACGATTGAGTCGAGGACGACTCAAATTCAAGAAACGGAGGATGATAAGAACATCAACCCTAAGGATGCAACCACTACTTCGACTCGCTGCACTGCATCCTCTACTTCAACCACATCTCCTTCGAAAGGACTTTCGGCTACTGCACTACCATATTCTCTAGTTGGACCACTGAGCTTCGTCTACATGTCATGGTGCTACGTCTATATACCATGGTGTTGCGTCTACATGCTTTGGTGCTGCGTCACCAATTGGCCCACGGGCTTTGTAATGAATTGGCTAATTTGGCCTATATGGCCCATATGGCCCATGTGGGTGACCACCTAGGGTTATCGGCACTGTTCATGTGGAACTATTCATGTGTGAACAGTACCCACGGCTGTCACCCCTTCTCCTATACATAGTGGCCGCCACCCCCTCTAGTTGCTTGGATTTTGTTGAGTTAAAAGTTAGCTACAATGCAATTTCGTGTATTGACTTATGTCGATTAGACCAACCATAATACCGCTTTATAATCCCAATTTATCAAGTATTTTAATCCTATTTGCAATTTCAGATTGTGTTTTACCTTGTTCTTCCATGCTTCTTTGGTGTATGAAGGAATTGACCTTCGTGGTCAGGTCAACTGAGTATTTGTGCACGGTTGATAATGACTTGTTGAGCAGCTCAGTGATTGTGTGGTTTCGAGCCTTACGAGTTCATAGTCAGGATCGTAAGAGTTGAGCAACTTCTACCGAACTTATCTTCTCATCGAAAGATCGGGCCAAAATCAGGACCTCCGCGGTTCATTACTTGTGCTCTTCAATCAAGCCATGTTAGGTTGTCAGGGCTGGCGGCTAATGACCGAGCCAGGGTCACTTTGTGCGAAGGTGTTGAAGGGTCATTATTTTTCTAACTGTGATTTTTGGGATGCCCCTCGTCCAGGATCTTCTTCGTATACTTGGAGGAGTATCTGCTTTGGAAAGGAATTGCTGTGGAAGGGTTTATGATGGGGAGTCGGAAATGACAAAAGTATTAAAATCTTATCTGATAACTGGTTACCCGGCAGTCCACCCAATATGGTTTAGCCGTTGGTGCCCCTACCTACGAATCAAATAGTTGATTTTCTTATACAGGAGGAGCATGGTTCTTGGGATATTGATTTGGTTCATTCTATCTTCCCTGAGGTGGTGGTGTAACACCCCAGCCCATCATGAGCCTGGAATGCTACCATAATAGCATAAAACAAATTAATTCTAAGGCACTTTACAAAAAAAAATTTCGGCAGAACCTCCTTTGTATAAATAATCATACCGGAGGTTCGCACAAGAAACAATAACAATAATCAATTAACCAGTCTTCCAATTCAAAACATAATCATGAAGACATCCATATTATGCTAATCAACGCTATTACACAAATCCAACATAAGGCATAACCAAAAGAGAAGCCCTTAAGCAGTTTATTCAGTTATTTAAGCATGATTAACTTTATTGAATTATAATCTCAATCTTCGTGGCAGTCCTTCAAAACTATAACTATGCCCTCCCATGCATGTCGCGCCCTTTTTGAGAGGTACCTAAACAAACAACAACAACAAGGGTGAGTTCGATGACTCAGCAAGTACACTATAATCAAAGACAACATTCTTAATTGTAATTCAACAACTCAATACACTTCACAACATTTAGGATAAACCATGCACATGCTATGCAGTATGCTCAACTTTCACTTTATCCTTTACTTTGTCTCTTAGCATTACACCTGTAATGCGGAGTGTGCATCCGTCAATGCATACCCATGCCTGTGCCTTCTAGCACGGGGACCATTGCCCACATACCACCAATGTGGGGATCTAGGCCCATGCTCCACGAGCATGGGGATCTTTGCCCGTCATCATTATGACGGGATCTCAAGAATAGCATGGTCAACTCGTGACCGAGCCCACAAATGCCAACATGATGCGTGTGTATGCAATTTCAATAAGAACAATAAATGAACAAATGCATTCACATCTTCATGGCATACAAGTAGACTATTCATAATACAACTTTCTCATCCTTAGGTATCATACTTTTCCAACATCAATGCGTAGTATATAACATATGCACCACTACACACGAACTATAATTTTCACATCGCATAAAGCATTCATGGTTCACACCAAACATTATCTAATATAACACAAGACTCCACTCAATAAGTTCAATGCTATTCCTTAATGCACTTGCAATACAGTAACAAAAACATTCATAAGCATACTTCATCATAGAGATGCATTTCAGTAACAGGATCATATATAAGCCACTTCCATACTCAAACTAACTAAACAACGACATTCACCACAAACAATCAATTCAACACTCATTCAACATCTGTCTACTAAAATTGTACTTGCCTCAACCGTGCGAAGGTGGATGTCGAGGATAAGGTACTGCTCCGAGCCAAACCCACACTGGACATATAAATGAGACATGCTAAGGCTACCATGTAGGTCTAATAACAAAACTGTAATCACAAATGAACTCATCGTCCACTCGACGCGATCCCGACTCTATTATCGGCTGCCAGATTTCCTTTCCAGGGAACAGCCCCCTTCGAAAAAATCATAAATTCTTGTACAGAAGTCCAAATGAAGTGATCTTGGACATTCTGAAAAGGTTATTGAATTCCCCTTCTAAACCTAGTTGGTGAGGTTCTCTGATTCGGCCCATTACTAGCCCTACCAAGCCATTCAACAAAGCATCAATTTTTTGCGTCGGGTCTCTGGACAGCAACAATAAAACTATCATAACTTTCTATACATTCATCTGAATTTCATGATCTTTACTTTTCCTGAAAGCTGGAAGGATTATCTACATTTTTCGTTATGGCGAGACCCTCTGATTTGTCCTCTAAATATACGCTTAGGTCGAAACACTAAAACCTGTCAGACCAGCAACCATTCCACAGCATAGACCCAATAAGAATAAAATCATAACTTTTGCTACAGAGGTCCAAATGACGTGATTCTTGTCGGCAATGAAAGATAACGAGATATCCTACAACTCTCTAGGAGATCCCAAGTTCCAATTCGGCACTTATCAAATTCTTACTTAATTAACAAGTTAACTGCAGATTCTCGTCAGGATTTTGGGACAGCAGCACTAAACAAATCATAACTTTCTAACCGTTAATCGGATTTGGGCGTTCTTGGCAGCCACTTAAACCTAAGAACAAACCCCACATATCTCTAGGAGATGGGGTCTCCAGATTCTGCTTCTAAGGATACGAAAACAGCCACGCACTAATCTGGACAGAACGCGATCTAAACCCGACATTGCTAGAAAACAACAATTAAACATCTAGACGATGGGACAGCGGTTACCCTTGACGAACAGCGTGAGCGGCGACGATCTCCACCCCCAAGACGGCCTCCTCTACTCAACTCCTTCCTCCTCCCATGGCGGCGGCGGGAGTCGTGCACCGGGAGAGTCGTGCACGAGGAGGCGCCGGTGGAGGAGCTGCCGGGCGGGAGGGCTGCCATGGGAGGAGGTGCTACGGTGCGGCGACTCTCGTAGCGTCGTGCTCTGATACTCCACTACAATGTAGGGCTAGGGTTTGCCTCCCCCTTTTAAGTGGTTCCTCGGTTGGGCCAAAAAGCTATGGGCGAAGGCCGAGTTCTAATACTCTTTCTAACTTCTGAATTTTTCTTTTCTAATTCTATTTAATTTCAGTACTAATCACTCATTTGTTTTATTTTTAAACGGGATATTACAGGTGGCTGATCAAATTATCTAGGTGCCCATCAGTAGACAAGGCAGTGAGGATTTTGCTTCATGGGTGCATACAAGACATTGGTCTTACACTGTTCGTTCTGCATATTTTTTTAGCTCAAATAGAGGGTTTTTTCCTCTCGAAGTAGCTTTGGGCATGGTCTCTCCTCGATGTATGGCATGGATGAAAAACATTAAAAGTCACTCTGGGCTATAAAGGCACTGAACACGATAAAATTTTGTTGTGGCGTTTCACACATGGCTGCCTCCCGTGTGGGTTTCAGCTGAAACAGAGGCATATCCCAACAAATGATACTTGTGTCTTTTGTTGGAGGGAGGAGCGTATCGAGCATTCCTTCCTCTTTTGCCAGTTTGCTCGTGAAGTTTGGCGAGAAGTGAAATTAGAGTATGGCCTCCATCTTTGCTGCAAGATGTTGAATTGTGCTAAGTAGTGGTTTTTCAATTTCCTGGTATGTTCCTCGTTTCAGGAGGCAACGGTTCTTGCTGTTACTCTATGGTATATTTTGGAGGCCCATAATGGTGCATGAAACGATGAAGGTTTGTTGCATCCTCGAAGGGTGGCTGGGAAAGTTAAAGCTTATGTTGAGTTGACAGTGTTGCATATCTTCAATCCAGATCCATGTCATAGGCGTGAGTCATTGCTTTTAGTCCCTAAATGGACTCCGCCACCAGCAGGTACGGTCCTTATCAATATCGATGGAATACTATTTGCTTATTCTCATCGGATGAGGGTTGGTGTGGTAGTCCAAAACCACATTGGTGAATGCTTGGGTGCTTACAGCGAGCGCCTTGATGGGATCACTACGCTGGAGTTAGCAGAAGCATTGGTGTTTCGTCGTGCGACAACCCTTGCCTATGATAAAGGATGTCAAAATGCCATCCTTACTTCTAACTGTTTGTCTGTGGTGCAACAGTTGAATTTATCGATGCGGGATCAGTCCTCTGTTGGTGTGGTTGTCTCTTATATCAAGTCTATGGCAGAGGGTTTTTCCTTGGTTATTTTTCGTCCTATTAGTCGTGTGGTGAATGTGGCGGCACATACTCTAGCTAGATCTTGTGAGTACTCTGTTAGCTCTTTTATTCACAATGGTGTACCGGAGTGTATCTGAAAGACTCTTTATAACGATGTTTTGTGATCAATAAATTGCTGGCATTCTAAAAAAAAACTTGATGTGCACGGACGGAGGAAGGAATAAATTCATTAGTTTTTTAACATATAATTTTCTTATTAATGTTGTACCAATCTACTAACACCACTATTAAAAGCAATTAATAAGGGCATCTATTGGAAAATATTGACATGGAAAAAACAACAAAGCGATAAGCATTTGTGGACCACAACCAACTTACTAAAGCAACATTTATGTGGGCTAGAGGTAGTACGATGTAGAGATTTTTTCTTTTTATCACTAAGTTGAGGCACTTCTCTAGGGCTTGTTTGGTCGATGCCCTAGATTCTATGCCTAGGAAAAAGTAGTGCCTGGGGTAGCCTGAAAAGTAGATGATTTTTTGCTTGGGTAGGCAAACCTGAAGATGAGTTATTTGGTTGGAAGCATGTGCCTGAAATCGATGAATGAAAAATAGAACGTTGGATCGAAGCTATAAACGGTGGATTGAAGCTGCCTGGCTCCTAGGCGCATTTTTGAACGCTTGGGCTGAGCGCTCACCTGGCCTAGTAGCTTACGTAGGAAGGCAAGCAAGCACCCACCCGGTAGCTTCCCGGTCAGCTCCCGGCCAAGCAATTTGTCGTCGGGCCTGGAATCAAACACACCCCTAATCTGCGAGGAGAAATTTGCTATTATCTTTTGTCATTATTCCATTAGAGCCTTGTTTGTTTGTTTTTTCCCCTGAGGAAACGAGAGCTTTATTAATTACTCAACATTTAAAATACAATCTTGAGCAATTACACACTCGACACAAGAAGGAAAATCCTCACGCCACACAGTGAGTTGCCACTTCCATTAGGTTAAACATGGTTGAGTACTGTTAACAGCATTTAAACACCATCTTAACATTCTTTCTATTTTTTGTGAGAAGATAGAGCTCTATTGATTACTTAGAGAAATTACAAACCTGAGCTAATGTATGCTCGATACAGGAAGGGGCTTACGCCCTCCATGCTGCTGAATGGGCAGTGCATCTAGCTAGATGCACAAGCTCATGAGCAACATTATTATTTTTGAATGAAAACAGTAGGAAAGGATTCTATTGTAGATATATTCAAGTATAGAAAAAACACAAAAAAGTTATGTACAAACAAGAACACTAAAATTAACTCAAGCTATTGTACCTATCACTAATGAAAGGTTTGTATTTTGACTTTGCCCGATGGATAACCATGGCAAACTCATGGTGAAAAGTATTCCACCGTTCTGAGAAAATTGGATCAACATTACTGATCACCTTATTATTGCGAGTTATCCAAATAGCCCTGGTTGTTAGAATGATGATCTCCATGAAGAAAGGGAGTTGAATCTTGTCCTTCAGATCTAAAATTGATACATGAACCACCAAAAGAGGTGTTCGATCTAGGCAAACATAAGTCCAATAGTCTTGAAGAAAAGGACAAATCCAAAATAAATATTATAATGTTTCATCTGTACCTTGATCACACAACACATAGGTATAGTCTTCCAGGTGACAATTTTTCCTTTGTAACAGATTCCTTGTGTTACTCCGATCTTTGAGCAATACCTAAAGGAATATTTTGTGCCACAGTTGGCGAGCAACATTATTAAGCTCTCTCTTTACTGTTGGTGATACGCCTTAGATGCGATGATTGTATCACATCTATGTTTGTGAGTTATAGAATAAAGTTATCGAAAAGGAGTTTCTGAGTTGCAACCGATTACGCATAAACCTATAGGGTCACACACTTAACGGGTTAGAACAAACGAGTTTAGATAGGATCCGTTATGGACTCTTTATAAGGGGATGCACGTGAGTTGCTCCATAAAAACCCTAGCCGCCATCTTCTCGAAGGCCCTACCATGCACGTTGGTGCTAGCACACCGACTTACGGCGTTCCACCCCTGGACGTGGGGATACCGTAGAGGCGCTACTGTGGTTGGTGCTGCATTGATCAAGGATAATCCACAACCTACAGAAGGAACGTCATAGGTTGCTGGAGGAGACAATCAGTGCCGAGGACGTTGGACGATCGACTACGACCACTACATTGACGCGCTTGTTGTTGGATCAAGCTGCTCTAACTCTTCTTTCGCTGCACTACGTGTCTAGTGGTAATGATCTATAATCTCTTGCTTGCATAGCTTCTTGGTTTACGTGGTAAATTTTTTTGAAATTGCTAACTGGTGTAGCCTACCCATATCCCTTTAGTGGTATTAGAACCATCTTGTGTAGTTTTTGATCTAGATCGATCGCATATATTTGATATGTGGTAGTAATAGATTGGATCTATTAATGTTCTGATTTAGTAACCTAGATCGGTTTATATGGATGGAACGTTTTAGGCACTGGTTGATAAGATCAATCGGTTTCGATGATAGTAGATGGGTTTGCAGGAGGTTTGAGTTGATAGCGCGAGATGACTAACTGCGCTTGTTCATGGTTGCATTCAATGATACTCCTACCAGTCAGAATTCTGCCATTGGAGTATATTGCGATTTGTAGTTGTATGGAAGCGGTGATCAGATTAGTTTGGAATAGGGTTAATATGATTAATCCGATGAATTTTCAAGGCTCGATTACGTGAATAAGATTCATGTCCCGGAAAATTTGCGCGTTATATAGTAATATGTGTACATGTCACCGGATAGAATTGCATTCTATGCATGACACCTTTTGCAGGGATTAATGTGAATAATATGACCCATTGTGTATTTGATGCATGTATGGATTTTTCATGGCCTGCGTGTCATGCCGTGTTATAGTCATCGAGCTACATATTATTGTATAACAGCCTGCATGCCAACATGTGATGCTTGATATTATTATATGTAATTCATTACTAGCTTTTAAGAGTAATTGCTTAGTAGATGATGTGGTGATTTCAAGCATGATGGCTCGGTCGACAGGAAGCATGGTGATGGAGATCGTTATGTTAAGGGCCATACTATTTCACTATTTAATACGATTATATATGAGTGTTTATTTTTTTCCTATTATGCTATTGATTATATTTTATTATTAGATGTTTTAACATGGTATAGTAGTATCCCTCAAGAAAAATTAAGCAAATTTTGATGAGGACATCACTCCTTCAGATACACGCACTACACAAAATCCTACAGATCCAGTTGCTAAACTACAAGGTCCTATGACAAGAGCTTGTGCACGTCACTTAAATTATGAGGTGAGCTCGTTTCTAGGTGCTAATAATTTATCTATGCAGAATGGTATACTACCTAATAATTGTGATCTTTTGTTACTTAGGAATACTGGATCTCCAAGGTCTACGACCAGGTCTACAAGCCCTACGACCAGTCCTGCCAGCGCTACGATCAGGTCTCAAGCTCCTCAACTAGGTTCGCCAGCGCTACGACCAGACCAACCAGCGCTACGACCGGGTCTCAAGCTCCTCGACTAGGTTCGCCAGCGCTACGACCAGACCAGCCAGCGCTACGACTAGGCCTCACACTCTACGACCAGTCATTAGGTGATGCGACACCGTTTTGGGCCTAATAGGGCCTTGTAAGCGTGTCGGGGTCAACGCCTAGGTTGTGTACGCCTCTCCCCATGGTCGCAATAGGGCCTTGTAAGCGTGTCGGGGTCAACGCCTAGGTTGTGTACGCCTCTCCCCATGGTCGCACAACCCTAGGTCAACTCCCTCACGTCCCCCCCTATATATATACAGCAGCCGCCATAGTTTAGGGTTGGGTTTTTCTTAGATTATTCTGCCACTTTGCAGTTTCACCGTTTATCGGTTTGAGGAACCCCACATTGTGAACTTCATTCATATTCGCAATACAATACAGATTGCATCTTCCTTGTTCTTGTGAGTTGCTTCGATTGCTTGCAGGAACAATAACCCTCGTGGTAAGGTCGATCGCGTGCGAGCGCGGTTGATAACGACAGTCGTGCGGGTGTAGCGAATTGCGAGGTGACGATCTGCTGGTCGAAAGCCTCAAAGCATCAACGTCCTCACGACGAAATCAATCGAACCTATCGGAAGATCGGGACACCGTAGTCATCAATTGGTATCAGAGCGAAGGTTGCCCGTTAGGTAATCTCGTTTATTCCCTTTTGATTGTTGTTTCCATCACCTAGAGTCCAGAAAATTGCCCCACAAAAAGTTTTAGATCTTAGTTTTTCCGCTGTCCAAACCACGTTGTGCCTTTCGTAATTTTGTTTTCAGTATTCGCGTTGTTGAGTTCGAGTCCATCGTCGGTGTCTTTGTTGCTGGTCTAGTCGTCATGATCTAGTTTCTAGCGTCGAGTCTTTGCTGTTTTATTCATCGTGTATCTCGGCTTGTCCTTTGTTGCATCCGTTGCAATTAGGGTTTGTCTGCTATAGCCGAGAATTGAGTCACCACCCCCCATCCGACCACTTACTCGCGACACCACCTCCATCCGACCGCTTACTCGAGCCAACATCCCCATCCGACCACCTACTCGGATTCGACCACCCAGTCGGATTCGACCACCTACATCGAGTTCGACCACCTCGTCGGATTCGACCACCTACTCGAGTTTAACCACCTTCTCGGGTTCGACCACTTGCTCGAGTATTCGCCCCCGACAACTCTATCTGTTTCTGGTTGCTCTCATACACCCACGCACTCATCATATCGTGGCCGACCCAACAAAGACCGAGAAGCAATTCCCTAGCCGAAACAGAGATAGCCCAAGTTCAGAGAGAGAGAGAGAGAGTATCTTTTTATTACCTTATTACCCCTGCTCTCCGGAAAAAGTTTGTGACCTATATCTATCCTTAGGCCTGAAAAAGGGTTTTGAAGAGTTGTGAGTCAAGGTCACTTGCGCAAAAAAAAAAGAGGAACCCTAGGCTGGGTTTTGTCAGTCAAAAAAAGAAGAAGAAGAAAGAATAAAAAAAGGAGAATCAAAAAGAAAAAGAGACCACCTCAGTTGGCTCACGACCACCCTCAGTTGGTCTACGACAACCACCGGTGCTCCACGACCACCCACAAGAGATATCGGTTGCTTTGCAAAATTTTGTTCCTTTGTGTTTGTATCTACCCTATCTTTCGGTTTGCTTGAGCTAGTGCTAGGAGCGCGTTTGGACCAGCAACTGTGACGAGTACTGTGGACTTTGATTTAACTTTGCTAATCTGATTTCATTATTGCTGCTCCTTGCAACTAAACATTGCCTGTCCGAGCTCCACGTACTTTTGGCCCTCAGATTTGGATCCTCGCATTCGCCTCCGCTGCAGTCATACATCCCACCCTCTCCGATCAGACCACCTGCTGCAATTTGGTAAGAAATTCATAAGAGCTTGGTAAGACGCTTGAGAGTGTGTGATTCCACCTTCCACCACCTAGTAGTTGGTAGGGATAATACATTTGTGTTGTCTTTTGTCTCTTACTAACAATGGCAGGTGAGGAATTGAATGCGCAAGAGTGTGTTGTGAGGGAAGAGCTTACAAGGGTGTTGGAAGAGCACCGTCATGCTATTAATGACGACATCGAAAGAAAGTTTGCGGAGACAAATGGTACACTACAACAGCTCAATGCTAGTATTGCAACACTCAATGCACGTATTGATGGTTTGGCCAATCAACCGCCGAACAATGGTCGTGTGGATCCTCAAGGTGCAGCCCACGACAATGAGATCGACAATGATAATGAGGTGTGCAACCGTGATGCCCTTGATGCACGACAACGGAACCGATTGAACTTCAACCGTCAAGGTATGAGAGGTAATAACTTTCAACAACACAATGCACGTGATAATGATGATCCATATGCTAAAGTCAAGTTCACTATACCATCTTTTGCGAGTGCTTATGATGCTGAAGTATATTTAGATTGGGAGATGACGGTAGAACAGAAATTTAATGCTCACTTAGTTCCCGAAGTGCATAGAGTTAGGCAAGCTACAAGTGAATTTAAAAATTTGCCATCATCTGGTGGAGTAGAGTATGCAATGATGGATTAGCACCTACTACCTGGGATGCTTTAAAGGTTGCTATGCGTAACAGATTTATTCCACCCTCTTTTAAAAGGGATTTGCGTAAGAAATTGCAGCGCTTAAACCAAGGCAATAGATGCAGTAGAAGAATATTATCAGGAGCTACAAATTAGTATGTTGCGTTGTGATATTATTGAGGATGAAGAGGCTGCTATGGCACGTTTTTATGGAGGACTAATACGTGAAATTCAGGACATAGTTGATTACAAAGAATATGATAGTGTTCCTAGATTGTTCCACCTTGCTTGTTTGGCAGAAAAAGAATTGCAGGGTCGACAGCAGAGGCCAAGGAACAATTTTGGAAGCACGTCTACACCACGATCAACATCAGGGCATGTTAAAACAGTCCAACCTTCAGCGACACAGTCTGCTGCCCCTCCTCAGTAGGGCGCGTTCGTGGCACCTCGACACCATCACATGCACCCGAGGTAAACAAATCTACTAGTGTGCAGGTCCCAGCCAAGAGTTCTTCTTCGGTTGCTTCTACAGGTCGTACGACTGGGATTATTTGCCATCGTTGCAAGGGAATGGGCCATGTCATGAGGGACTGCCCAAGTCAGCGACCCTACCTTGCCACCGAAGACGGAGGTTATGTAAGTGCTAGTGATATTGAGGATGAGTATGTGCTTGCAGCTAACATTACAGGTGGGGGAGACGAGACAGACAGTGATGCTGATGATGTGGAAGAACAAGTAGCTGCTGTTGACACAGGGACTCATGTGAGCCTCGTTGCGCAGTGAGTGCTAAGCGCACAAGTGGAGAGAGCGGAGCAAAATCAGCAGCACAACTTGTTTCAATCCAGATTCCTCGTGAAGGAGAGAGCCTGTAGAGTCATCATTGATGGAGGGAGTTGCAACAACCTTGCAAGCTCCGAGATGGTCGAGAAGCTTGGCTTGACCACACAACCACACCCACGTCCCTACTACATCCAATGGTTCAATTCGTGTGGTAAGTTAAAGGTAAACAAAGTTGTGAGAGTGCAATTTTCAGCTGGTAATTACAAAGATAGTACCGACTTTGATGTATTGCCTATGCAAGCATGCTCGTTGTTGCTCGGTAGGCCTTGGATATATGATAATGATGTTTTGCACCATGGTAGAGCTAATACCTACTCATTCTCACATAGGGGTAAGAAGATTAAGTTGTTGCCTTTGACACCTGCTGAAATTGTGAAAGATGAAGTAGAGCGTGCTAGAAATGAAAGAAACACCAATGAACATGATTCTGAAAATCAGCAAGTAGTGAAACATGTTTACCCACCTAAAAGGAGAAAGTGGCGCCTAGTTCCAAGGCGAGGAATTAAATTGAAAGGGTGTGTCATGCTTGCCACTAAATCGAGCTTGCTGAAATTTGTGATAATGAGCTGCCATGCTATGCTTTGATATGCAAAGATGCTTTATTTTCACTTGAAGATATATCTAGCTCTTTGCCCCTGCATTGCTAATCTTTGCGGGAGTATGTGGATGTATTTCAGTGAGATACCCTGTGGTTGCCCCTATTCGAGGATAGAGCATCAAATTGATTTGATTCCGGAGCGACTTTGCCAAACCGTCTTGCATATAGGACCAATCCAGAGGAGACTAAGGAAATTCAGCGACAAGTCCAAGATCTTTTGGACCATGGGTACGTACGAGAAAGCCTTAGTCCTTGTGCTATTCCTGTTCTTTTGGTTCCTAAGAAAGATAGAACTTGGCGTATGTGTATTGCTTGTAGAGCCATTAATAATATTACCATAAGGTATCGTCATCCTATTCCTAGGCTAGACGACAAGCTTGATGAGTTGAGTGGCTCTATTATTTTCACAAAGATTGACTTGCGAAGTGGTTACCACAGATTAGAATGGCGGGAGATGAATGGAAAAGTGCTTTTAAAACTAAGTTCGGACTATATGAGTGGTTAGTGATGCCTTTTGGTCTAACTAATGCACCTAGTACTTTCATGCGATTAATGAACGAGGTTTTACGTCTTTTGATTAGAAAATTTGTGGTGGTTTATTTTGATGATATCTTGATTTATAGCAAGTCACATGAGCTACACTCGAATCATATATGTGCTGTTTTTAATGCCTTGAGAGATGCACGTTTGTTTGGTAACCTTGAGAAGTGCACCTTTTGCACCGATCGAGTTGCGTTTCTTGGTTATGTTGTGACACCACAGGAATTGAGGTGGATGGAGCAAAGCGCAGCCATCCAAAGCTGGCGGCGCCCACTATCGTGTCACAGTGCGGAGCTTCCATGGACTTCTTTGGATTCTATCGGCGTTTTGTGCGGGATTTCAGCACCATTCTTTGCACCATTGAATGAATTGACAAAGAAAGGAGTGCCTTTCCAATGGGGACCTGCGCAAGAAAGGGCATTCCGCTTATTGAAAGAGAAGATCACCCAAGCACCCCTACTCCAACTCCCTGATTTTGGTAAGACTTTTGAGATTGAATGTGATGCTACCGGGATTGGGATAGGTGGTGTATTGATTCAAGAAGGTAAACCAGTTGCATATTTGGTGAGAAACTAAATGGGCCTAGTCTGAATTATTCTACCTATGACAAAGAAGCGTATGCTTTAGTTCGTGTGCTTCAAACTTGGCAACATTATCTATGGCCCAAAGAATTTGTTATACATTCAGATCATAAATCGCTAAAACATATTAGAAGCCAAGCTAACCTAAATAAACGACATGCTAAATGGGTAGAATTTATTGAGTCGTTTCCATATGTCATAAAGCATAAGAAAGGTAAGGACAATGTGATTGCTGATGCGCTTTCTAGACGTTATACCATGTTATCTCAACTTGACCATAAGATTTTTGGTTTAGAGGCCATTAAGGAGTTATATGCTACTGATTTGGACTTTAAAGAAGTGCTTGAGCTTTGTAAAGGAGGGAGAACATGGAATAAATATATGATAATTGATGATTTGATCTATCGTGCTAACAAGCTATGCATTCCAGCTAGCTCCGTTCATCTTTTGTTGTTGCAGGAGGCGCATGGAGGAGGTTTGATGGCGCATTTTGGAGCAAAGAAGACAGAAGATGTGCTGGCCGCCCACTTCTTTTGTCCAAAGATGAGGCGCGATGTTGAGCGCTACGTGGCTCGCTGCACTACATGCAACAAAGCTAAGTCCCGTTTCAATCCACATGTACTTTATATGGCTCTCCCTATTCCTAGCTCCCCTTGGGAGGATATTTCTATGGATTTTGTTTTAGGATTGCCTAGGACAAAGAGGGGGAGAGACAATATATTTGTAGTAGTGGATCGATTTTCTAAAATGGCACATTTTATACCTTGTCACAAGAGCGATGATGCTACAAACATAGCTGATTTATTTTTTCGAGAAATCATTCACTTACATGGAGTGCCCAATACTATTGTCTCGGATCGCGACACGAAGTTTTTGAGCCACTTTTGGAGATCACTTTGGAACAAATTGGGAACAAAGCTGCTGTTTTCTACTACGTGCCATCCCCAAACTGATGGACAAACGGAGGTTGTCAACCGCACGTTATCCACCATGTTGCGGGCTGTTTTAAAGAAGAATTTGAAGATGTGGGAAGAGTGTTTACCGCACATTGAGTTTGCTTACAATAGGTCGGTACACTCCACCACCAAGGTTGTCCGTTTCAGGTAGTGTATGGTTTTAACCCCCGTGCTTCTATTGATCTACTACCTTTGCCTACCTCTGAACACATTAATTTAGATGCTAAGAAGCGTGCTGAATTTGTTCTTAAGCTGCTTGAAACAACTAAAGAAAATATAGAGTGTATGACTGAAAAGTATAGGGTTGCTGGGAGTAAAGGTAGGAAAGAAATAAAATTTGCACCGGGAGATTTAGTTTGGGTGCATTTGAGGAAAGACAGGTTTCCAGAGTTAAGAAAATCAAAATTGATGCCTAGAGCTGATGGACCATTTAAGATAATTAAGAAGATAAATGACAATGTCTATCAATTGGAGCTACCTGCAGATTTTGGGGTTAGCCCCACATTTAACATTTTAGATTTGAAGCCATACGTGGGAGAAGCAGATGAGCTTGAGTCGAGGACGACTCCAATTCAAGAAGGGGAGGATGATGAGGACATCACTCCTTGGATACACGCACTACACAAAATCCTCTGAGATCCGGTTGCTAAACTACAAGGTCCTATGACAAGAGCTCGTGCACGTCACTTAAATTATGAGGTGAGCTCGTTTCTAGGTGCTAATAATTTATCTATGCAGAATGGTATACTACCTAATAATTGTGATCTTTTGTTACTTAGGAATACTGGACCTCCAAGGTCTACGACCAGGTTTACAAGCCCTACGACCAGTCCTGCCAGTGCTACGACCAGGTCTCAAGCTCCTTAACTAGGTTCGCCAGCACTACGACCAGACCAGCCAGCGCTACGACCGGGTCTCAAGCTCCTCGACTAGGTTCGCCAGCGCTATGACCAGACCAGCCAGCGCTACGACTAGGCCTCACGCTCTACGACCAGTCATTAGGTGTTGCGACACCGTTTTGGGCCTAATAGGGCCTTGTAAGTGTGTCGGGGTCAAGCCTAGGTTGTGTACGCCTCTCCCCATGGTTGCAATAGGGCCTTGTAAGCGTGTCGGGTTCAACGCCTAGGTTGTGTACGCCTCTCCCCATGGTCTCACAACCCTAGGTCAACCCCCTCACGTCCCCTATATATCAAAGACCGCCACGATTTAGGGTTGGGTTTTTCTTAGATTATTCTGCCACTTTGCAGTTTCACCATTTATCGGTTTGAGGAACCCCACATTGTGAACTTCATTCATATTCGCAATACAATACAGATTGCATCTTCCTTGTTCTTGTGAGTTGCTTCGATTGCTTGCAGGAACAATAACCCTCGTGGTAAGGTCGATCGCGTGCGGGCGCGGTTGATAACGACAGTCGTGCGGGTGTAGGGAATTGCGAGGTGACGATCTGCTGGTCAAAAGCCTCAAAGCGTCAACATCCTCACGACGAAATCAATCGAACCTATCGGAAGATCGGGACACCGTAGTCATCAAATTTGATGCATTTCCAATTGCTGCACCTATCACGATTTTGATCATTAATTGGTAGGTCTACCAAAGTAGGGTGTCATTAACTATCTAAATAAGATAGGGTGGGTGTTGGACACCTACATCAATAGTATTGGTTTAACTTGATAAGGCTATCAAAATAGTTTTGGGCCTTGGGGCATAGCGTTGATCGTCGGGGAATAGTGAGCCACCCAATAAACAAGAATCATATGAGATATGATTGGCAAGGGGTTGTTTACCTAAATCACTAGGTTTCTAGCAGTGATATCAAAGCTCACTAGGACTTAATGATATATGGATCTTAAACCCAATATATGAAGCTAGAGGGAAACTTGGTTTAAACATATAGTGGGAGTATCTTTTGTTAAACTGTTTAATATAAGATCTTTACATAAACATAGCGCTGAATTTTTGCACATATATTTTTTCTATTGTAGATTATGGCACCTATTATTTCCTCCACACCTACCTTTAATGTAACACCCAGGTGATGCGAAAGTCAAAATGTTACCTAAACTCTATCACAAAGCCACAATATAGCTTACTATCAACACTTAACAACTAATGAAGGTTACAAATCAACAAACAAGACAACGAATATAAAATTTGTATTAAAATTTCAGCAAACTTAACAAACTTTGCTTGTCTAATCAATAATATGCTACTCAAGAGAAACTCTATCAAGAATAATTGAAATAAACATAAGGCATAGTCTAGTTCAACCAAATCATAACGATAGACGATAGGAATCATCAGATCGTCATTTATTACAATCCTAAAATTCTCAATTGAATAATAATAGCAGGTTCATTAAATAAAAGTGAAATATCTGAAATGAGTGAAGTTATCCATGTGACTACTCCCTCCCAAAAGCATGCCACCTTCAGTGTTTACCTAAAACAAACAAACTAGCAAGAGTGAGTCCACGACTCAGCAAATACAATTGAACAATACAGAAAATAATGAAACAAATATATGTCATTTAAAATATTTGAATACATAAATAAAATGCTAGGAAACTTATGCAGGTATGAAATGCATGCTCTTCACTTCTTCTTATACTGGTATAGCCACCGAACACCCGTTGGTGTTCACTCAGGCCCGCATTATCCAAAATACGGGGATCCAATGCCCGTATGAAGAACTGCAGAAACCCCCTTTTTCTTATGTTTGATTTCTCTTTTGAACGCTTTCTTTCTTAGAATAAATCGGAGTATTACATTCTACCCCCCTTAATAAGATTCGACTGTAATACCCCAAATGTATTCGAGAGAGAAGAAATAAATTGGAGAGAAGGACCAATTAGAAAAGTATTTTAACAGGAGATTAAAGGGGGGGTTTATGCATAATTTGGACAACCTGTGCTGTGGGCTTCCGGCCCACAGCATTTAGGCCCAAGGGGAAGGGGCAGCTGGCCACATAAGAAGGAGAGGGGGCAACCCTAGGGTTGCTACAGTATTGTGGCTACAGTACCACCATCGTGCTAAAAGATATGAATTTTTTATTATGACTGTCTCTCGAGGGGACTGACTGCTGTTTAGGATTTTGGAGCTAGGGTTGCGCGAGAGAGTATTGTTTTTCGTAAGTGCTTCTAGCTTTGTTTTAGTCCAGTATTGTTATCTTAGAGTGTTTGTTAACTTAATTCAGGTGGGAGATTAGTTTCGGGGGCAGCACCCTCTTCGCGTCCTTCGTTCTCGCACGGTTGAGGCAAGTACATTGTTTTATAGATTAATTGTGAATGCTTGATCATGATTGCGTGTTTTGATATGTGATAGTGATGCATGGTTGTTGGCATGATATGTGTACTAATGATGGTGAATGCTCAAACTATGATCAAGTTCTATTCATGTATGATGTTATTGGTTTTGCATGTCGATGATGAATAGAGTAACTGTGCATGTGCATATTGAGACCATGTTGAGGCTTGGTCATGTGGTGACCGAGCATGTAAATATTTGAGGTCCCCTTTATTTGTGGAGTATTGGGCTCTTGGTCTCTGTGCTTGCTAGCACAGGCATGGGTATGCAGCGATGGTTGCATACCTTGCATTACCGGTAAAATACAAAAAGAATTAAAGAGAACGGATGCATTGAGCATTGCATATGCATGTGGTATGGTTTAATGCAAAGTTTCTGGATGTGGATGCTGATGTTTTAACTTTGTATTGTGATGTCTTTTATTTGTACTTGCTGAGTCTGTGGACTCACTCTTGCTTTTGTTGTTGTTTTAGGTACCCAATTCAAGAACGACATGCATGGGAGGGAGTAGCCATATGTCACACACAAACTGCCATGAACCTTTATAGTTGATTAAATTTCAGATCATTCCTTAATAAATGAGCAAACTGCTTAAAGGATTTACTATGCTTATGCTTTACGCATTGGATTATTTGTAATAATGAAGAATAACATATTTTGGATGCCTATGATTATGCTATAGTCGTTTAGCACATCTTGAATGCCTATTGATTTATACTGAATGTTGGATTGTTTAACTTTGATAATGATACCTGTTGGAACCCCTGGTATAGTTAGCTAAACAGAGAAGGCTCAGCCGAAATTTAGTAAAGTGTCATTATTTTAACTTGTTATATTGTTAGTTTAGTAGCATTCTAGGCTCATGCTGGCTGGGGTGTTACATCGATCTCGAATCTACACACCGATCTACGCGAAAGAAAACTACGATTGGAATCTAACAACCGTAAACACGTACCCGTTGTGAACAAATCCGGATAACGCTCATGCATGCAAAACTCCAACTCCCAAGTGGCCTCTCTGATGAAGACATCCCTAACTTGGATACAACCACGCCTACACACACAACTGATCCACAACCAGTGTTACAAGGACCAATTACTCGAGCTCGTGCTCGCCAACTTAATCACCAGGTGAATTCGTTCATATGTTTATATATTACTAAGAATAGATCGCTACCTAATGCAAGTGATTTAAATGTGCTTAGGAACATGGGAAAGGACCAAGGAGAGGTATGTGGAGTCATGGACAAGCATACAATGCATAATGGAGGTCATCACATCACTTTGGGTCCGAGCCAAGCAAGGGTTCGAGTTGGGCTCGTTCTGGATTCTAGTTTGGACTGCTGCGACAACACTAAGTTCAAATGGCTGTAACTTCTTCATACGGACTCCGTTTGGGACGTTCTTGGACTTCATTGAAAGCTTATCAAGTCTACTTTCCAATGGATCCAACCTTAGATTCAAATTAGAAGCGATCCGGCCATAATAAATAAAACAATCCACGTCTATTTTTTTGCCCGAGTCAAAAAGGGTGCTACGCCACCTCTTGGGCCCATGGGCCTTGTAACCCTAGGGGCATGCGTCCACTTACCTAACCGCCACCCCTGGTCGTCTTCCCATATAGGAGTCGCCGTCCCCCTGGTTAGAACTCGGATTTCGTTGAGTTTAGGTTTAGCCATTGTGCAAACTTTTGTTTTTCAGTTGTGTCGGACGACTACCTGTCAAGACAGCCTTCGGGATCCCACCTTTGATTTTCAATACCATCTACGCTACATTCTTATTCGCAATATCAGATTGCCTATATTTTAGTCTTGCTAGTTCTTCGATTGCTCGCAGGAATTGAACCTTGTGCTCAGGTTGATCACGCTTCTAGCACGGTCAATAACATTTCGGAGTTGGTTCAATGGTTGCTAAGGCGCAAGCATCGTCATACGGTTGTAGTCGGATCATGAGAGTCACCTCCACCAAAATCGATAGTTATCAATCTCATCGAAAGATCGGGCACCCTGCCTCCATCAAGTGGTATCAGAGATCAAGGTTGCTCGGTTAGAATTTACTGTTTTTCGTAGTTAGGTTGCTTAATTCCGAAAGTCCAGAAAAAACCAATAAAATTATAGGATTAGATCACCTATCTGTCCAAGACCAATTGCACCACTGCATCTTTCTTTTCAGTGCATTGTATTGTTGAACTTTCGATTGCATCGTCGTGTTTTTTGCTGGTCTTAGTGTCTAGTTCCATTAGAGTTTCGAGATCTGCTCACGTTTGGTCGCACCGTTGCATTTGGGTTCAATCTGCCGCCTACCTCCACTGTTGCCAATCCTTGCCACACCCGGCAGAGTCGCTACCGTCTCTACCTTCGCGCCGCCGCGACCACCAGAGCTGTTGTCGCGACTACCAGCGCTGCTGCCATCCCTTGCTGCGCCCTACGGTGGCCACCATCGTCCTACCGCCGTCACACCAAGGGAAACCCTAACCAAGAACAAAGGGTCGTTTCGATTTGTTGACAAAGAAAAAAAGAAGAAAAAAATAGAAAAAAGAGGTTGTTTTCGTGCTGCCAGAAGGAAACCTAAGATTTGATCTGACTTTGGCAACACGATAAAAAAATCTTTTAATTACCTTTTTACCCCTGCATTTTACAAAAAGTTTGTGACCCATATACCTCCCTAGGCCCGGAAGAGGACTTTGAAGAGTTTTGAGTGAGGTGCAGATTTGAAAATAAAAGGAGCAAAAAAAAAAGAGTGACAAAAAAAATCAAGTTTCTCATAATTTGCTCAAATTTGATAGAGCCCTTCTGCAAGTGATTCTAAGGTTCCCTGTGAAGACGGTGTCCTTCTTCGAGCTTCTGCCGCACCGTGCTTTCGTTTGTGTTCTGGGCTCAAGTCTCTAGTACAATCTAGCCTAGCATGAGCACTAACCGGCGTTGAACGATTTTTCAGCTTGAATTCTCTGATTTGATAGTTGCTAATCCATTGCTACCATACTTGAGCCTTCCCAGCTACACCTTTTCTACATCGTACAGGCTGAACTTCACCTGGCAATCGCTCTATCCAAATGTTCGGAGATACACTGACACCGCTGGTTGCCGATCACCCCTGTTTGCTCGGTAAGAATTGGTAAGAATTCGATAGAAGGCTTGAGTGTGAGCGACTTTTGAACCACCATATTCTAGTAGTTGCTAGGGACATATACTTGCATTTTGCTAACAATGGCAGGTTCTACGGAGCATTTGTATGAGGATACATCTCATACTCCTCGTACAAAGGCAATTGTACAACATTTTCTACGCCTCATGAACCTTCGTACGGAGGGTCTTATGGAAGATGTCAAGGTCACGAATGAGCGACTTGCTCAACTTGAGGGTGCCCAAATTGAGACAAACGCCACAATCGCCGCGATGAAGAGAGCGCAAGGCATCACTAACACTTCTTTGGCAGGTATTATGGCGTTCCTTGACGAGATTTCCCATGCATCCACTGCTGTTCCTCCTGCTGCTCCGGTGGTAGAGGGACAAGATGAATTCGACTACATGACTGATACCGAGGCCAATGACATGGGTAACCACGACAACGATCGAGCTCATCGACAGTTATGTTTTAATCGACAAGGTATGCGACGAGACCCTCGATGACGTGAGTTACATGACCACGATGATTTTTCTGCTAAGGTTAAATTTACTATGCCCTCTTTTAATGGTAAATATGATCCTGATAGTTATCTTAATTGGGAACTAGCTGTTTGATAAAAAATTTGCTTGCCATGAATTTCCTGAGATTAGACGAGTTAGGGCTGCTACTAGTGAATTTACCGACTTTGCTTCTATTTGGTGGAAAGAACATTGCCATCAACATCCCAATAACATACCTAACACTTGGGAGGCTTTAAAATTGCTTATGCGACATCGATTTGTTCCATCATATTATGCTTGTGATTTGTTAAATAAATTACAATGCTTACGACAAGGTAAAAGTCTTTGGAAGACTACTATCAAGAATTACAAATTAGTATGTTGCGTTGTAGTTTAGATGAGAATGAGGAGGCATCAATGGCTAGGTTTTTGGGAGGATTGAATCGAGAAATTCAAGACATCCTTGATTATAAAGATTACAACTCCATTACTAGATTGTTTCATCTTGCTTGTAAAGCTGAACGTGAAGTGCAGGGACGCTAGACGAGGACACGATCTAACTCTTCTGCAGGTCGCACAAACTCATGGACACCACGTACCTATGGGCTACCCTGGCCACTAGTGCACCCCCACCGCCACCTTTCAACAACAAACCGCGCCCCGCTACTTCAAATCCAGCACCACGAGTGTAATACCCCGAATATCAATTTGAGAGAATGTATTATTCGGGGGAGAGAAATTTATTCAATTTTCGAGTGCAATATAGTTTAGAGAGAGATTTCTCCTAACAAGGAAAGTATCCGTCAGCGATTATGTAATATCCTGTTTAACATTAGAGAATTAATTGAAATGAGAAAGGTATTTGACAGGAATTAAAAAGAGAAATCAGATTTTTTAGAGGAGAATTAATCTTGGGCTTTCGCCAGCGTTGTTTGGCCCAAGTAGGAAGTTGGTTCTGAAGGGCCAACCAAAACCCTAGGTCTTTTTTCAGTAGCACACTGACTCTGATGCAGCGCGCCATCTGTAGCAACCCTCCTCCCCCCTGCCTCGCCTCCATGTCGCCCTTTGTCTGCTCCTTGCTACCGCCATCGGGAGGTAGAAGAAGGAGAGAAAGGAGGAGGAGGAAGATCGTCTTCTCCAACGTTCTTCCGCCTACATCCGATTCTTTGCAAGGGTAACGAATGCCGGCCTCATCGTTTGATTAGTGGTATGTGAGGACCGAATATTTAACTAGTAACGCTTAACCTCCAATTGGTTCTAGCGTTACTAATTAAACATTCTAAGCCTCGATGGACATATGCTTCCTGCACTGCAGCATATGTACATCACCACAAAATTACACATCAATTCCATACACATACATCACTAAGTTCAACAACGACATACATAAAGTAAAGTTATTACAAAGAGAGCCGACCGCCAAATAGAACAATATACAAGAATGACAATGAAGCAAAAGCGCCATAAGATGGCTAGAACAAAAGTCGACCGGTTAGCCAACATAACCCACAAGGCAACCGAGGCCGCCAAGCTAGTCGCCCATAGCTACCACAACACACTCACAAAAGTGAGGCCCTTGAGCTAACCTTCCTCCTCTGCAACAAAACAATTAAGCATAACAACCGAGTACAAAGATTGTCTTTGTACCCGCAAGACGACGTGTGGAATAGCGAGACCTATTCATAAACTACATGCAAGCTTATTTAGGTGGAGGTCATATGTCTCATTTTGCATGAAGCCAACTTTATTTGCAATAATGTAGTACCTTTTAAAAGCAAGTTTGCAAATTTATTTTGTTATCAAAGTAATGATAAGTAAAGATACATACAAGTAACCACTGGAAGTGACTAACCCAATAGTCACCACAACATAGCACGAATCCCGATTCGTACCACCCATCAAGTTTTAATTTAAAAGGTTGTAGTCTAACTCTTGAAAGACCTTGCCAAGCGTGTCCATAACCTAGGGCGAGGCTATTCGAATAGTTTTAACCTGCAGGGGTGTACCAATGTACCCACACTTGATCGCCTTTAAGCCACACGCACACTTCGAAGGTATCTTGGCACAACTAAGTCCTACGAGACATTTCCAATCTTGTGTATTAACTACGAGCCGCTCATATGGATAGAAACCCATATGCTTACATTGCAAGCCGAAAGACAACCACCATCACGGGAAGCCTTTCGGACACTACAATGCTCCCAGCACCATCCCTCCTGCGACTCCTGCGACTGAGCCAATACACGCCAAAGTACTAAGTCAAGAGAGGTCCCATACCCTCTAATGTGGTTAGCACGCTAAAATGCTTGGTTTAGTGTAACAAGATGTTCGGTCCTTGTTGACCGGCACCATTCCACCACACCCCACAATCACACCATCTTACCATTGTGCCCAAGTCTAAATCATTTTGTTTTCAGTTTTAGTTTTCATAAGTAGACATGGCACAAGGTGGAAATCATAAATCATAATAAGTTTTGTGTGATCAAGGTTATCGACAAGTCGATAACCGCCATTTCTACCGAAGCTAAGCATGGCTAAGCAATTAATTCGCAACTACTAAGTGACAAGAGCCCATCCACGAACTCTAAATCACAGCAAGTAACCTAGGCTCATGGTAGTAGAGGATAATCATTTGCTAAGGAAATGCATCTACTAGGCCAACTATTAAAACAAAGTAGCAATGCATACATAGAATTTGTAGTCAACATAAATACTTAAAATACTGGAATTAACATGATCAAACTGCTTGCACGCTTGTCGTTGCTCAATTTGTTGCAGAGGGTCGCTCTCGGGGTTACCGCAAATGTCGAATCCTAAGCGAAAAGGCAAAAGAACCAAGAACAACCAATAAGACTAGCAACACTTAAACAAAAGAGCAAGCAAAATTATCCAAATACAACGAAATTTATACACAAGGTAGAATACAAATATACCAAGACATAGAAACTGGAAAAACCTAATTTGGATTTGTGGTGCAAAAGATATTACTTAAAAACTCATTTTCGGCCATAATTAGCACTGTAGCAAAAATATTTTCTAGAAAGATTTTGAAGCTGAAATTTTTATGGTAGCTACCTACTGGTATAGTGGTAACCCATATAAAATTTTAGGTCATTTGGAGTTAAGATGATTTAGTTATGATTTTTCTAAGTTCTACAACTAGCATATATCATTTCTCAGGAACATGAATAAAGACAAAGCCTAGATCAATTTAAAGCATGTCTATAGGCCAAATTTACCAGGTTGAGTTTGCCCACTTTGCAACTACAGAGAGGAAGTTATGTGGTTTACAAATTTTTCATGAATTTCTAGACCTCATTTTTCATTAAACAAGATCATGCTATTAAAATCATTTTCTGCTACAACACAGGGCCTAATTTCATTCTCAGATTAAAGTTTATACTATAACAAAGCTACAGCAACTGGAATCATTCAAAAAGGAGTTAAAATGACAAAGTTATGCACTTTTGAAATTTGAAACAGCAAAAGACTTAGGAAACTTGAGCTCTCGGGAGGTCCAAACGAACTGGAAGACAAGGAGAGGTCGTGGGCCGTTAGATCAAGGTCCGACGACTCACGAGCCTCGACGCACGCAGCAGCGCACAAGACCTCCTCCCGACTGGGAGGTCGGATCGTTGAGATCTGATCCAACGATCACGACCAGTGCGTGCACAGCGCACGCAAGGAGGTCTACGTGTAACACCCCGGGATCCACAATACCGGAATGCTACTTAACCACTCTCTGACTAGCCAATAATTTCAAGACAAAATTAATTCGGCAACTCTAGACAAGAAGCACTAAGCGGAAGCATAAACAACTAAGGGAATAAAGATGACGGTAACAAGTTCAATAATTAAACAACCTCTAGCAGATTAAACAAAGAATGGTTCACAAGTCCATCCTTATTTAACAACATAATCATCCACAATTAGTTAAGCATTTGGCTAGAATTTCATCGTCTTTATTACAACATGAGTTGATGAACCAAGTGCATTATTGTGGTGCCGCTCTACCCATCCCATGAATGCTCAACAATCACCTGTAGGGGGGAAAACAAGGGTGAGATAAAAATCTCGGCAAGCAAAGCTGCTTAATGAGGCTAATCAGACTACAAATAAATATACAACATCATTAAAGTATCCATATGTCCACATCCATAATGTGAATCCACATTCATTTACAAGCTAATTTAACTGCAAAGATATTAAACATCAATATCCAATTCTCATAATGAACACAATTATAGCCTCAACCATATTTACTACCAAAGATAGTAAAATATTAACAACAAAATCTTGATCAACTGCTTCATATTATTCACCACTACCACTACCAATGACAATAGAGTATTAACATGTTTTACCTCATAACTTTACTATTTCTCACATCCACAACTGCTACCAACGATTACCACAAGAGAGAAGAATCTCATGCCACAATCACAACCTCTACCATACCACAAGGGATAAACCCCATTCCACAACCACAACCACATTACTCATTCCACCAAAGACTCTCATGAGTCAATTTCCACATTGCAACTATGAAGTTGCGTTTGATTGCAAAATAAATTCACCTCAATATCTTGCATAAGAATGCAAATGATCTTTCCACAATGTAATGCATATGTATGCTATGCTCCACTGCACCTTTACCCAACAAGGTAAAGGTATGCATCGTCTTCTGACAATGCACGATGTTGTACTGCAGTCTGATCGCGGCTATAAGCGGCGACATCCACAATGCAAATGTCATGATATGTCATGAATGATATGATATGATAATCATAAACCACAAGAATTTAACCACGGAGATCAACAACGTACTCATCATGAATATTTTCTCATAATCCACATGTGTCTCATTAAGCACAATACCAACGTGTCATAAGACCATTACCACATAACCCACACCGATTCACCAAGATCAAAATCAATCGATCTAGATGAAACTCTATCACATAGACCACCACATGATCATCATGAAAATAACCACAATGAATTATCAACATGTCCACCTTGAGTTTATTCTCATATTCGCATTTGGCTCATTACGCGAATTACCACAATACTACCCAAACTCATCCAAACATAGCAATTGATTAATATCTTGCTACCACATTCTTACTTAGGAAACATGTAACCATGGCATATCATTTAACACTACGTCAATCATGCATAGTGCAAGTAGTAAGAAAAACGGGTTAAACCGTAGCACAACCGCTACATTTACTTGCCTTCCACGATGCGGCGCGTTAGCGGCAAAGATGATACTCCTAAACCTGAGGCTTTACCTCCTAAACAGGTAAAATAATTTCAATTAAGACATAATATACTCAGCGCTACTAATCGGCATTCTACATCGCTACTTGACGACTCAAAACGAGTTTACAAAGCTGAAACTGAAAAACAACGTTTCCTGCCATATACTGATTCTGGACAGCAGCACGGTAAATGACATAACTCATGAACTGGAAGTCAAAAAGAGGTAAACCCAATTTCTGTAGATTCTTAACTGAATAATCTACAATACTCTAGTTGACACGATAAACCAATTCGGCCAAAATATTAGGCTAACCATTGTCTGAACTTTCAGTACAGAAACTGCCTACACAATCGAACAGCAAAACTAAAATGACCATAACTTTTAATAGGTAACTCCGAATTGATCGTTCTTTATCAATCTGAAAAGGATATCGAATTACCTACAATAACCTAGTTGGGTGAACTTTCAGATTCTTCCAATTTCCCTATCATATTTTAGGAAATATCCAGACAGTTTATTCTCGTCAGATTTCTGGCAGCAGATACTAAATCGACCATAACTTTTGACTCAGACCTCGGAATCGAGTGATCTTCGCGGCTACTGAAAGATAACGACATAAACCACATAACTCTAGGAGATGGAATCTTAAAATTCAGCCTCTAAATACACGAAAAAACCCACGCAAGATACTGGACAGAATTGAATCTTCTGCAGCCCAACAATTAACCAACAATTCTAATCGGTTTCGCATCTACTATGGATCAAACAGCGGGAAGGCATCTCGTTACCCTTGTAGAACCGCTAGCTTGCTGAACCAATCCCCACGCGAGTTCTTCTTCTCCTTTCCTCCTTCTTCTCCTTCCTCTCCTTCTTCTCCTTCTTCTCTTTTCCTTCTTGCGCAAGGCAGCAGCCTAGACGAAGGGAATCGCGAGGAGCAGCACCAGGGCAGGGGAGGCGCAAGGAGAGGGGAGGATTCGGCCAAGGGTGAGGAGAAGGCGGCTGCAAGTGGGAGGAGAGAAAGGGGAGGCGGCTAGGGTTTGGGAGGTGGCTCCTCCCCTTTGGCGGCCACTACAGGCCGAGATGGGCCAAGGCCCAGCCCAAGTAGGTGAGAAAACACAGAAAAACCCTCTCTTTTCTTGTCTTTGCTGAATTCAAATTAAACTCTTCCCGATTAAATAATTATCTACCGATTAAATTTAATTAACCCGATTCTTGACTTCTCACACTTCCGGAGTATTACACTCTTCCCACCTTAAAAGGATTCGCCCTCGAATCCTACTCTACAGACCACAAAGAGAAGAACAACAAGCCAAAAAGCAACCCAAACTAGGAGTACTCACCAGCCTCGAAGAGCTCGGGGTACTTCTTTCGCAAAAGATCCTCCAACTCCCACGTAGCTTCTCTCTCAGACTGATTCGTCCAAAGGACCTTCTCATACTTGATGGTCTTATTCCTCAAGACCCGCTCCGACGTATCCAAGATACGAATCGGCCGACTCTCCACGGTGAGATCTGCTTCCACCGTGACTGTTCTGAGTCAATCTTGTGTTCTGATCCGCAAGTATTTCTCAAAGATAGACACAAGGAAAACATTGTGCACACCACTCAATGAGTTTGGCAACTCCAAACGATAAGCCAAACTACCCACCCGAGCAACCAAAAAAAACCGATGTACCGCGGGCTAAGCTTCCCGGTGGTACCAAAACGAACAATACCCTTAGTCGGAGACACCCGAAGGAGCACAAGGCTTCCCACCGCAAAACTCCAATTCTCAGCGACGAACATCCGCATAATTCTTTTGTCGGCCCTGAGCAGCCAACAGGTCCTGCCATTTTGGCAAAATTTCCGCAAAACTATTAAGACCACTTTCTCAAACCATCCTCTTTCTTAAAACATTTTCTCTTAATAAATATACTGGATAACCCAATAATGTAAGAGAAAAGGATTATCAAGCATCACACTAGCAACTAGTTTTCCTTCAAAGGACCATGATCCAAAACAAAGGATTTACCACAAACACCTTCCACTCTCCAAGTAGACAATTGGAGAAACCACACCACCTAAGCTAAGAGTGAAAATCACTCGATGGACCAAAACAATCAATTTTTTTCCTAATCGAAAAGACTACGCCTCAACATACGTCAACTCAAAATGCAAATGGTCTCGCCATAAACACACAAAGATAAACAAGAATCAAGAGAGCATCGCACTATTTGACATAACAATAATTTCCCAATTCATTTCTTTTAATAATTTAACTTCCTTGAACTAAGGATTTTCAAATCATTACCCAACACACCAACTCATTTAACTCAAGTTGGCCACCTCAACAATTAGCTCAATTGAGTACATCATCTACACCATTGTAGATAGACTCTCATCGGCCCGCAAATCATACTCTATCCCAAAACCACGACCAACAAAAGGCTCAGCAACCCACAACAATTACCATGTTCTTAGAAGAAGAGGTAAGAAGAAATAAATTCCAACATACTGTAAAATGGTTATCATCACAATAGCCAAAAGACCAAAAGAATAACAAATAGCAATGAGGTTGGAAAAACACAAGATAAGATCATCTGCACCTCAAATACTTCTAGTACAACTTTTCCTTTCAATAAGAAGCAATTTTCTTTGATTACAACATCCCGCCATTTCCAACAAAGGATGCTTGAAGACCACAACACAAGATTCAAATAAAACCAATAAGATCAATCAACACGCCGCTTTACTCAGAGCAACATCGACTATGACACAAGTCATAAGGTCCAAAAGATTCCAACGTAAATCTCACACCCTTCAATGCAATTAGTATTATGGAATTAACAAATTCCTTTATTTTTAAAACATTCAACACCATAATCACAACTACATGCTATCGCTTGTATTCACAACAAGATAAAACGTTCTTTACAAAAAAATCATCATATCATCCCACTCCTTCATATTTTTCCAAAAGGAACAACATTAATCACTTCATCATGTTCTTATTATCCAAATAAGATTCCAACTACTTAATCTAGTTAAAACTAGTGCATAAGCCATCACATTAAAACAAACTCTTTAACAAGATGATATTAGAACATAACAACCTCACAAAACATGCTAGTATGAATCTCTTATTAGATTTCATACATTTATCTCATGCATCGATGCTCAACTCTAGTTTAGCAACAAGTAATTACACTCTAGCCATTGTTGTCAATAATTGATTATTAATTTTTCATCAGCATAGCATTAATGATCCTATCTCTAATTTGAAATCACAAAGACAATAAAGAACCTGATTCGATACTCCACCTTATGTTAAGATATTAAAATAAAATAACTTTAAACATCAATAATACCACTTTATAAGACAAGATTCCGCAAGTCAATACATCCACCTTCATCCATTTCTTTATACATAATTCAACAATTTAGCATGGTAAAAGTTACATAACTTTAATGATTGTACATGCTCATCAAGTATGTAAAGAGAGGACATAATTAAGGTTAATCTTATTAAGGCAATATTCCAACACCTCCTTACTTGATCATCCCGAATGGTCAGATTAATTACTTAAGATCAATCAATCCAATCTATCCAACAAGTTGGGAAAATTAAACAACTACAATAGTCAATACAATTGTTTTTCATAATCCTTAATAAATGCATGAGTTCTACACATGTATCGCTAAATTCTTAGCCACAAATCTTCAAGAAACTACAACAGGACAACATCATATTAATCAACTTCACTTCTAAAGATGTTAGTAGAAATTAATGATGTACCACACTAACTTTTCAACTTGATAATTCACAATCTATCAATTATTTACATAATTACCACCTACTACTTAAACACAACAAAACAACATAAAGAGATTTTAACACTCCCTTCTAGGGAGAAAATCAAACTTCAAAAGTCGAAATAACTCAGAAGAAATGCATAGAGCCAATGCTTCCACAAGTTAATGAACTTCCCACGTAAGCTTTGATTCTCTATCAAAATATCAAACGAAATACAAGAGTCATGTTTTCCAAAGAAGAAAGATGGAACAACGCGGAAAAATACCAGTCTCTCCAAAAGCACTGCTCACGAGCAGTCAAACAACCCATCAATCAGAAAGAAACAATACTTGGCCTCAAGAACAATTGGAGGCCTAGTGACACCCAACAACTGCAATAAACAGCTAACCCGAGAGAAAAATCATTAACTGCAATAGGCCAAGAATCGGCCAACATCAATTCAAGGAGGATAACACTTTTCTAAGAAACTTACCCATGACATCCGCAACTAAGTTACCCGAGGTAACTGCATCAATATCCCCGTACCACGAACGGGGTATAAACTGGCAATGCCCAAGGCAACAGCCGCAAACCCTACCTCTTATCAATGACTATCCTCACTCATAGCAGTCATAGAAACAACACATAAACATACAAGATTATCTCATAGCATGAATAATCAATATAACATGTCAAAGCACGAATGCAATGCTTGACCCATCCCATCCTCTGCACCAAAGTGTGTCAATTTAATATTTTTAATTACCACAGACCTAAAGCCCGCTCTGATACCAACTGTAACACCCCAGGATCCACAATACCCTGGAATGCTACTTAACCACTCTACAGCTAGCCAATAATTTCAAGACAAAATTAATTCGCGACAACTCTAGACAAGAAGCACTAAGCGGAAGCATAAACAACTAAGGGAATAAAGATGACGGTAACAAGTTCAATAATTAAACAACCTCTAGCAGATTAAACAAAGAATGGTTCACAAGTCCATCCTTATTTAACAACATAATCATCCACAAATAGTTAAGCATTTGGCTAGAATTTCATCGTCTTTATTACAACATGAGTTGATGAACCAAGTGCATTATTGTGGTGCCGCTCTACCCATCCCATGAATGCTCAACAATCACTGTAGGGGAAAACAAGGGTGAGATAAAAATCTCAAAGAAGCAAACTGTTTAATGAGCTAATCGGACTACAAATAAATATACAACATCATTAAAGTATCCATATGTCCACATCCATAATGTGAATCCACATTCATTTACAAGCTAATTTAACTGCAAAGATATTAAACATCAATATCCAATTCTCATAATGAACACAAATATAGCCTCATCCATATTTACTACCAAAGATAGTAAAATATTAACAACAAAATCTTGATCAATCTGCTTCATATTATTCACCACTACCACTACCAATGACAATAGAGTATTAACATGTTTTACCTCATAACTTTACTATTTCTCACATCCACAATGCTACCAACGATTACCACAAGAGAGAAGAATCTCATGCCACAATCACAACCTCTACCATACCACAAGGGATAAACCCCATTCCACAACCACAACCACATTACTCATTCCACCAAAGACTCTCATGAGTCAATTTCCACATTGCAACTATGAAGTTGCGTTTGATTGCAAAATAAATTCACTCAATATCTTGCATAAGAATGCAAATGATCTTTCCACAATGTAATGCATATGTATGCTATGCTCCACTGCACCTTTACCCAACAAGGTAAAGGTATGCATCGTCTTACTGACAATGCACGATGTTGTATGCAGTCTGATCGCGGCTATAAGCGGCGACATCCACAATGCAAATGTCATGATATGTCATGAATGATATGATATGATAATCATAAACCACAAGAATTTAACCACGGAGATCAACAACGTACTCATCATGAATATTTTCTCATAATCCACATGTGTCTCATTAAGCACAATACCAACGTGTCATAAGACCATTACCACATAACCCACACCCGATTCACCAAGATCAAAATCAATCGATCTAGATGAAACTCTATCACATAGACCACCACATGATCATCATGAAAATAACCACAATGAATTATCAACATGTCCACCTTGAGTTTATTCTCATATTCGCATTTGGCTCATTACGCGAATTACCACAATACTACCCAAACTCATCCAAACATAGCAATTGATTAATATCTTGCTACCACATTCTTACTTAGGAAACATGTAACCATGGCATATCATTTAACACTACGTCAATCATGCATAGTGCAAGTAGTAAGAAAACGGGTTAAACCGTAGCACAACCGCTACATTTACTTGCCTTCCACGATGCGACGCGTTAGCCGCAAAGATGATACTCCTAAACCTGAGGCTTTACCTCCTAAATAGGTAAAATAATTTCAATTAAGACATAATATACTCAGCGCTACTAATCGGCATTCTACATCGCACTTGACGACTCAAAACGAGTTTACAAAGCTGAAACTGAAAACAACGTTTCCTGCCATATACTGATTCTGGACAGCAGCACGGTAAATGACATAACTCATGAACTGGAAGTCAAAAAGAGGTAAACCCAATTTCTGTAGATTCTTAACTGAATAATCTACAATACTCTAGTTGACACGATAAACCAATTCGGCCAAAATATTAGGCTAACCATTGTCTGAACTTTCAGTACAGAAACTGCCTACACAATCGAACAGCAAAACTAAATGACCATAACTTTTAATAGGTAACTCTGAATTGATCGTTCTTTATCAATCTGAAAAGGATATCGAATTACCTACAATAACCTAGTTGGGTGAACTTTCAGATTCTTCCAATTTCCTATCATATTTTAGGAAATATCCAGACAGTTTATTCTCGTCAGATTTCTGGCAGCAGATACTAAATCGACCATAACTTTTGACTCAGACCTCGGAATCGAGTGATCTTCGCGGCTACTGAAAGATAACGACATAAACCACATAACTCTAGGAGATGGAATCTTAAAATTCAGCCTCTAAATACACGAAAAACCCACGCAAGATACTGGACAGAATTGAATCTTCTGCAGCCCAACAATTAACCAACAATTCTAATCGGTTTCGCATCTACTATGGATCAAACAGCGGGAAGGCATCTCGTTACCCTTGTAGAACCGCTAGCTTGCTGAACCAATCCCCACGCTGAGTTCTTCTTCTCCTTTCCTCCTTCTTCTCCTTCCTCTCCTTCTTCTCCTTCTTCTCTTTTCCTTCTTTGCAAGGGCAGCAGCCTGAGACGAAGGGAATCGCGAGGAGCAGCACCAGGGCAGGGAGGCGCAAGGGAGAGGGGAGGATTCGGCCAAGGGTGAGGAGAAGGGGCGGCTGCAAGTGGGAGGAGAGAAAAGGGGAGGGGCGGCTAGGGTTTGGGGAGGTGGCTCCTCCCCCCCTTTGGCCGGCCACTATAGGGCCAGATGGGCCAAGGCCCAGGCCCAAGTAGGTGAGAAAACACAGAAAAACCCCTCTCTTTTCTTGTCTTTGCTGAATTCTGAAATTAAACTCTTCCCCGATGAAATAATTATCTACTGATTAAATTTAATTAACCCGATTCTTGACTTCTCACACTTCCGGAGTATTACACTACGCGCCTAACAGAGGTCGTGACCGTCAGATCGAGATCTGGCGGTCCCGAGCACTAGGGGAGGTCCAAAGGCTTTAAATCCACAGAAGGAGGTATAACCCGTTAGATCTAAATCTAACGGTTTAGACCAGAGGAGGAGGTCCTAACGCTACTAATCCAAAGGAGGAGGTCCTAGGTGGTCAAGATCTTCCAGAGGGAGGTCTTGATCGGCTGGGATTGACACGAGGAGGTCTTGGATGACCAAGATCTTCTCGGGGAGGTCCTAAGCGATAGTGCTTTATCGGGAGGAGATCTGGACGGTTCAGATTAGACCTAGGGAGGTCTTGAACGGTCCAGGACAACGCGGAGGGAGGTCGTGTGACTAAAGATTTTACAATGAAATCCAACGCTCAGATCTAAAGCCGGGGAGGTCGCGAACGGCTAAGATCAAGATTGGGGAGGTCCTGAGGGTTTCCTAACAAGGACCGGGGGTGCTCTTTTTGCAAAGAGGACCACGAGGAGGTCTTTTCCAACGAGGCCTCTGGGAGGTCGAAGGTCGTTTTACAAAAATGACCCGAGGAGGTCTTTTTGCGCAGAGTGGTCCTAGTGACTCGGATGGAGTTCCAAGAGGTCTTAAGCGGCCAGGATCTAACCCGGGAGGTCCTAGTGCGATAAGGGCTTTACGGGAAAGATCTAAAGGTCCGGATCTAATCACGGGAGGTCCTCGATGGTTAAGATCGACCCAAAGAGGTCCTAGGACTTAGAACTTTACGCGAAACCCACCTACGCATGCATCTAACTTGGGGTGGTCTTAACGGCTATGAATACGCACGGGAGGTCGGGGCTTTAGAAGGCACGCGTGTTATGCGGCAGAAGATCGCATTAATGAGCGACCTCGGACAACATGAATGCCAATCATTGCATCACGATCTGTCCGAGTATGACACGCAAAACGCCCGAGCACCTAAACGAGCTGGCGCGCGATGGGGACCTTGCGGCGCCACCAAGGGCACCAATAAACTCGCAATAGTGTCGCGGATCTAGCGGAGGCACTCGACGGCGGCGACGCTTTAAACGCCGCGAGCCGAGAATGGCGGAGGACAAGCTTTTCGCAAAATCCAAAACGGTGAAACTGAGCGCCACGAGCTATGCTAGCTAGACCTTAAGCTCTCACGGACTAAAATGGACTCACCCGAGTGTAGGGAAGGTCCAGAGGAAGACGGAGGAGAGGTCGATGCCGAAGGAGGTGCTCGGTGACGGTGGTGCATTGGAGTTGGGGAAGACGACCGCATACAGCTCGAAAACAAGTTTCCGAATTGTCCACCCGTGAAGGTTAAACAACACAAGTTAGGAGACTCGAGCTGACCAAGAGAGCAAGGTGACAGCTAAAAGGCAATGAAGAACCACCGAGCCCGGAGGTCTTCAAGGAGCTTCAAGGTCAACAATGGAGGCAGGGAGGTGGTGTTCTTGGGTGCTCGAGCTGGGGCTCACACTCACGAGTGAGGAGCTCAAACAAAGCAACCAAGAGTGGGAAAATGAGATTGAGGAGGGCTTTGAGCTAGATAAAGCCGGGAGGTCGGACAAGGGTATGGACGAGCCCCACTGTGAACAAAGTCCATGCCCGCCATGACTTGCTAGATTTGACAAGAGCGGTAGGTAGGGAAGACTTCTAGGCTAGGCTCGACACATTTAATGCATGGCGAAAAGAGACGTTGGGAAGGACCAAAAGTGACAAAGCCATCGCTCCCAAGCGCCTCATCTCGACACACGCATGGGTGCGGAAAGCCATGATGACCAGACCTCGAGGAGGTCGTGGGAGAAGAACAGAGCCGAAGAGAGGTCCCGGACGTCCCGGATGTGCTCGGGAGGTCCCGGACGTCCAAGAATCACCGAGGTGGGAGGTCTTGCGCGAGCGAGGAGGTCCGGGAGGTCGTGACCGGCATTGGATGGAGATCGGTGGCTCGGACCACCGAGGCGCCGAGGGTGCTCAAGAGGTCCTCGATCGGTGGGAGGTCGTGAGCGGTGGATGGAAATCCAACGGCTAGAACGGCGCGCACGAGATTGAGCTCGGGCGCGCGCGGCGACATGGTCCAACCAAGTCGGTTGAGTTGGGCTGGTCCGAGCCCGAGTCCGACTCAACAGATTTAGTTTTTCCGGTTTTGGAAGGAGCTGCTCCTGGAGGATTGTTTGAGGCAAAGAAACGACTCCAAAATTATGAAATTTTACAGAGCTTGCTAGCTCAAACGAGGACCTAGCATAAAATTTTCAGAGGCTTGGGCTGTGGATTTTCCTCCAAAAATTTAACAAGGCACTTGGTCCAAGGTTTGACAAGAATTTGAATTGGTTTGACTGACCTCCAAAAATATTCAAACATTTTCTAAAAATTGTGAAACTTTTCAGAGGAGTCACATACCAACCCAAGAATTTAGGAAAAATATTTCAGGAGATTATCACAAGATGGAACAAGGATGATTAAGAAGAATAAGATGTGGGTGAAATGACTTGTGATCTTTGTATTCCCATAATCTCTTTACAACCATTGTCCAAAGCATACAGAAATACAAGATGTAAGAAAAGTTTTAATTCCCCTCATTTTCTTACATTTGAAACACAAGCCTAAAATTGGGATGTTACAACTCTCCCCTTACAAGAATCTCGACCGAGATTCCGTTTACTCGGAGAAGAAAGAAGGAAAATGCACGCAAGGCGATCTTCTCGCTCCCAAGTTGCCTCATCTTGTAATGGTTTGACCATCGAACCTTAAGGAACTTGATGACACGGTTCCTTGTTCTCCGCTCGATTCTCAAGAATGCGAGCAGGATGCTCGCAGTAGGTCAAATTCTCCCGCACATCGAGAACCTCCAACGGAGTTCCTCACGGGACACGGAGGCACTTCTTCAGTGTGAAACATGGAACACATCATGCACACCTCAAGTGCATTGGTAGCTCCAATCGGTATGCAATCGCCCAACTCTCTCGATGATATGGTAAGGCCCAACATATCGAGGAGCCAACTTGCCCTTGATGCCAAAACGCCGATGGCCCTTCAAGGGTGAGACTTTGAGATACACAAAGTCATTGGGCTCAAAGCTCAACTCACGGCGACGACGACCGCATAGCTCTTTTGTCCGATGGGCGTGCGCAGATGCTCGCGAATCAATCGACTCGGCTTTCGGCCTCATTGATCGAATGGGCCGAAATCGCCGCCACCGCCTCTCGACCAGCCAACGGGTTCGCACCTTCTCCCATACAAAGCCTCAAATGGTGCCATGCCAAGACTGGCCTGAAAGCTGTTGTTGTAGGAGAACTCAGCAAATGGTAGGCATTTCTCCCACTTCTTCCCATAGGAAAGAACACAAGCACGGAGCATATCTTCCAACACTTGGTTGACTCGCTCCGTCTGACCATCAGTCTGAGGATGAAAGGCTGTGCTGAAATGAAGGCGGGTCCCCATAGCCTCTTGCAAACTATGCCAAAACCGCGAGGTGAAAAGCGCACCACGATCAGAAATAATCGTCTTCGGTACACCGTGAAGACTCACAATCCTCGAGACATAAAGTTCGGCCAAAGGCCCCACACGAAGCTGAGTCTTGACAGGAAGGAAATGTGCCACTTTAGTCAACCTGTCGATCACGACCCAAATAGCATCATTCCCTTTGGACGAAGCGGGGCAATCCGTGATGAAGTCCATGCCAACGGAATCCACTTCCACTCGCACCGCAAAGGTCAAGAAGACTCGCTGACGCGATGCTCGGCCTTCACACGACAAAGACACGTCGCACTTTCGAACGAACTCGCAATCTCGCGCTTCATTCGGGTCCACCGAATCTCGACGAAGATCCCGATACATCTTGGTAGCCCCGGATGGATGGACAAAGGAGAATCATGGGCTTCGCGGAGAATCAACCCCGCAATTCCATGACCTTAGGAACCACAAGGCGCTGCCCAAACCACACAACGCCATGCTCATCCTCCAAAAGCACTTGGCCATCCCATCCTTGATGTTTCGCTTGATCCGCTCACACCGCATCGTCATTGTGCCGCTTTGATTTGGTCCACCAAGGTTGGTTGCACAACCAATGTAGCAAGAGAACCGTGCTCGATCAAACCCAAATTGAGGCGCTGGAATTCTGAAATGAGGGTGGGCTGCTGCTCTTGGAGCATCAACATGTTGCAATACACTTTCCGACTGAGTGCATCCGCAACGACATTGGCCTTGCCCGGATGGTACTGAATACCCATGTCGTAATCCTTGATCAATTCCAACCATCTTCTTTGCCTGAGGTTCAGATCTGGCTGGGTGAACAAGTACTTCAAACTCTTGTGGTGGAATACACCTCACAACGGTTACCAATCGTAATGCCGCCAAATCTTGAGTGCATGGACCACAAGACTAACTCCAAGTCATGAGTAGGATAGTTGAGTTCATGAGGCCTCAACTGCCGCGATGCATAGGCCACAACCTTACCCTCCTGCATAAGAACACAACCAAGACCCTGACGAGAAGCATCACAATAGATATCAAAACTCTTGTGAATATCAGGGAGAACAAGCACGGGTGAGAGGTCGCTTCTTGAGTTCCCAAAACTCACATCACAAGCAGCGGACCACTCAAACTTCTTGTCTTTCTTGAGCGATTCACCATAGGCTTTGCAATCTTGGAGAAATTCTCGATGAAGCGGCGATAGTAGCCACCAACCCAAGAAAACTCCGCACATCCGTGGATCGACTTGGGTGACCCCAAGATAGCACATCACCGACCTTACTAGGATCCACACCACACCTCTGCTGAAAGGACATGGCCTAAAAATGCCACTTCCTTCAACGTAACTCGCACTTGTCGAATTTGGCATATAATCGTGCTCACGCAGCCTTGCCCAACACCAGCTTAAGATGCTCAGCATGCTCTTCTTCACTCTTGGAGTAGATAAGGATATCATCGATGAATACCACCACAAATCTATCCAAATACTCCATGAATACCGAGTTCATAAGATTCATGAATAAAGCAGGAGCATTAGTCAAACCAAAAGACATGACGGTGTACTCGTAAAGACCATAACGAGTAGCAAAGGCAGTCTTAGGAATATCCTCAGCCCTGATCCTGACTTGATGATAGCCCAATCTCAAGTCAATTTTGGAGAAGACTCGTGCTCCGGTCAACTGATCGAAGAGATCATCAATCCGGGGCAAAGGATACTTGTTCTTTACCGTCACCTCATTAAGCGGACGGTAATCAACACACATGCGCAAGGTCTTGTCCTTCTTCTTCACAAAGATGACTGGACAACCCCAAGGAGATGAGCTAGGACGGATAAAACCCTTCTCTTGCAGCTCACCCAGTTGCTTCTTCAGCTCCTCCAACTCATTAGGAGGCGTGCGTCGGCCTCTTAGAAATAGGGGCGTCTGGGCGAGAACTCGATCCCAAACTCGGATCTCGAACAGAGGCATCCCGGCAAATCTTGGAAAGACATCCACGAACCCGCATCTGTGGGAACATCTCGATCTCCAATGCGGCTTTGCTTCAAGGGCATAAAGATGGGGCTCGCAGAATCGCTGCGCGAAAACTCAACCTATTCACCGACGGGCGGTGAGGTAGACAATCTTCCGCACAATCGATTTGCCCCAAGTGTTGGGACAACCAATCCATGCCAAGAATCACATCCAAGCGCCGGTCGAGTAGGATAAGATTCGCCAAGAATCCCACTCCTTCGATGTGGATAGGAACATCCCGCATACTTGGTCGGCTCTCATTTCGAACCGGAGAGCGAATCGCAGTGGAATCCCCAAAGGAACAGTGAAGTCCACAATCGACAAGAAAAGACCTCGAAATAAAAGAATGCGAAGCCCGAGTCAAATAAAGCAGAGCAGACGCAAATTAACAAGGAGCGTACCCAACACCACGTCGGCGCCTCTGTGTCTCCTCACCGAGATGTGGTTGACTCGCCGCTCCCAAGCCCGGGTCTTCGGTCGGTGGTGACCACTCCCTTGCCCGCGTCCTCCATTAGGACGAGGGGCCGCTCAGATCTTCTTAGGACAACTACTCGCGTAGTGGCCCTTGTTGTGGCGAGAAGCGGTGTGACGTCGGCCGCGGGGTTGCGGGAACACCCTGCTGCTGGGTCGCAGTGCACGTGATCGAGTCACGACCGCGGAGGGCGTGGAGCTGGTGTTGAAGGCCTCGGCGGTGGTGAAGCCAAGGAACGGGCCACCGTGCAGCCCAACTCGGGACGAACGAGGCGGCCTGCGGCGCACGAGCCTCCCACTTGCGCTTGCGGGACTCGCCTGACGCTCTCGCTTTGTGCTCGGCGATGATGGCCTTGTCCACCAAGGTCCGGAAGTCGTGGAAGTCCACAAGAGAGCTTGTCCCGAAGCTCCTCGACAAACCCTCCATGAACTTCTCCTTCTTGGCCTCATCGGTGGCCACCTCGGCAGAGCGCACTCGCCAAATGGTTGAACTCATGGAGGTACTCGGTGATGATTGCGCCTGTTTGAGCGCAAGGAACTCCTTCTTCTTCAGACTTCATCGGGCCGCAGGACATGGGCCCGACGGAAAGGCGACCGAACTCCTCCCACGAGACCACGTGTCCCGCGGCTGCATGGCGAGGAAATTCTCCCACCATGAGAGTGCCGCACCCTCCACCGATGAGATGCGAAAGTGCCCGCCTCGCTCCTCGGCATCGAGCAACGTTGAGCTCCGCTCAACCAGACGCAGCGGTCGTCGCTGCGTCAAGGATCCTCGGACCGGAGAAGGTAGGAGGCTGCGTGACGGAGGAACTCCGCAAGCCCCCCACGCGCCTGGTGCCCACCTCCAGATCCAGAGGCACCAGAGGGAGTGGAGGTGTTCCTGGCGATAACCTCCAACACCCTGCGGTCCTCCGAACGATTGCGTTCGATCTGCATGAGGACTTCCGCCATGGTCGGAGGAGGGGGAAGCTCCTCATCGGGACTACCCGGCTGATTCCGGCCGCTACGTGTCCCACCAGCCATCCTGATTTACTAAGACAAGTTAGATACAGTTCAAGACCCAAGAGCACAGAAATCCAAACTTAGTTAAAATAACCAAAGAATAGCCACAAAAGAACATGAGACCACAAGTCACCGAATCAACTTTCCGAAACGACCAACCCGTATGGAAGAACGAGCAATCGTTTAAGAAGGCCCAAAATTCCAGCATTAACTTCCAGCTCAAAACAGTCCAAAAATCAAGGTATAATCACCTAATAGAGTATAGGCATTTAGCTAATTTCATATCACTTCTTACCCTTTTATTCCCACGAGTTTTAGTTGTATTTACCTCTCATTTCCTACCTTAATTACTCACCACTAGCTAGCTGTCCAAATCTCTTTCTCCAAGCTCTCATGGTTCTCCCAAACCAAGTTAATCGATAGAGGCTAATTTTGAAAGGAAGAGAGGAACAACTTTTTCAAACTTAAGTGAGGGTAAGGTGAGATGAGCAAGCTAAGATAGGTAAGGAGCAAATTTAGAGAACTTACTTAAGTTTTACAAACCTTTTGAAAGTAAGTTTTCAAAATATCCTAAAGGCGACCAAGCTAGGGGTTTCTACGGTCAGTATGGCTCTGATACCAACTTTGTGAGGACCCGGAATATTTAACTAGTAACGCTTAACCTCCAATTGGTTCTAGCGTTACTAATTAAACATTCTAAGCCTCGATGGACATATGCTTCCCAGAATTGCAGCATATGTACATCACCACAAAATTACACATCAATTCCATACACATACATCACTAAGTTCAACAACGACATACATAAAGTAAAGTTATTACAAAAGAGAGCCGACCGGCCAAATAGAACAATATACAAGAATGACAATGGAGCAAAAGCGCCATAAGATGGCTAGAACAAAAGTCGACCGGTTAGCCAACATAACCCACAAGCAACCGACCGGCCGCTAAGCTAGTCGCCCATAAGCTACCACAACACAACTCACAAAAGTGAGGCCCTTGAGCTCACCTTCCTCCTCTGCAACAAAAAATTAAGCATAGCAACCGAGTACAAAGATTGTCTTTGTACCCGCAAGATCGACGTGTGGAATAGCAGACCTATTCATAAACTACATGCAAGCTTATTTAGGTGGAGGTCATATGTCTCATTTTGCATGAAGCCAACTTTATTTGCAATAATGTAGTACCTTTTAAAAGCAAGTTTGCAAATTTATTTTGTTATCAAAGTAACATAAGTAAAGATACATACAAGTAACCACTGAAGTGACTAACCCAATAGTCACCACAACATAGCACGAATCCCGATTCGCACCACCCATCAAGTTTTAATTTAAAAGGTTGTAGTCTAACTCTTGAAAGACCTTGCAAGCGTGTCCATAACCTAGGGCGAGGCTATTCGAATAGTTTTAACCTGCAGGGTGTACCAATGTACCCACACTTCAGACCGCCTTTAAGCCACACGCACACTTCCGAAGGTATGCTGGCACGGCTAAGTCCTACGAGACATTTCCAATCTTGTGTATTAACTACGAGCCGCTCATATGGATAGAAACCCATATGCTTACATTGCAAGCCGAAGACAACCACCATCACGGGAAGCCTTTGGACACTACAATGCTCCCAAGCACCATCCCTCCTGCGACTCCTGCGACTGGAGCCAATACGCCAAAGTACTAAGTCAAGAGAGGTCACATACCCTCTAATGTGGTTAGCACGCTAAAATGCTTGGTTTAGTGTAACAAGATGTTCGGTCCTTGTTGACCGGGCACCATTCGATCACACCCCACAATCACACCATCTTACCATTGTGCCCAAGTCTAAATCATTTTGTTTTTAGTTTTAGTTTTCATAAGTAGACATGGCACAAGGTGGAAATCATAAATCATAATAAGTTTTGTGTGATCAAGGTTATCGACAAGTCGATAACCGCCATTTCTACCGGCTAAGCATGGCTAAGCAATTAATTCGCAACTACTAAGTGACAAGAGCCCATCCACGAACTCTAAATCACAGCAAGTAACCTAGGCTCATGGTAGTAGAGGATAATCATTTGCTAAGGAAATGCATCTACTAGGCCAACTATTAAAACAAAGTAGCAATGCATACATAGAATTTGTAATCAACATAAATACTTAAAATACTGGGATTAACATGATCAAACTGCTTGCTCGCTTGCTGTTGCTCAATTTGTTGGAGGGTCGCTCTCGGGTTACCGAAATGTCGAATCCTAGCTTAAAAGGCAAAAGAACCAAGAACAACCAATAAGACTAGCAACACTTAAACAAAAGAGCAAGCAAAAATTATCCAAATACAACGAAATTTATACACAAGGTAGAATACAAATATACCAAGACATAGAAACTGGAAAAACCTAATTTGGATTTGTGGTGCAAAAGATATTACTTAAAAACTCATTTTCTACCATAATTAGCACTGTAGCAAAAATATTTTCTAGAAAGATTTTGAAGCTGAAATTTTTATGGTAGCTACCTACTGGTATAGTGGTAACCCATATAAAATTTTAGGTCATTTGGAGTTAAGATGATTTAGTTATGATTTTTCTAAGTTCTACAACTAGCATATATCATTTCTCAGGAACATGAATAAAGACAAAGCCTAGATTAATTTAAAGCATGTCTATAGGCCAAATTTACCAGGTTGAGTTTGCCCACTTTGCAACTACCGAGAGGAAGTTATGTGGTTTACAAATTTTTCATGAATTTCTAGACCTCATTTTTCATTAAACAAGATCATGCTATTAAAATCATTTTCTGCTACAACACAGGGCCTAATTTCATTCTCAGATTAAAGTTTATACTATAACAAAGATACAAAGCTGGAATCATTCAAAAGGAGTTAAAATGACAAAGTTATGCACTTTTGAAATTTGAAACAAGAAAAGACTTAGGAAACTTGAGCTCTGGAGGTCCAAACGAATCGGAAGACAAGGAGAGGTGGTGGGCGTTAGATCAAGGTCCGACGCCACGAGCCTCGACGCTGGCAGCGCACAAGACCTCCTCCCGCAGATCGGGAGGTGCGGATCGTTGAGATCTGATCCAACGATCACGACCGGTGCGTGCCTGGCGCACGCAAAGGAGGTCTACGCGCCTAACAGAGGTCGTGGACCGTCGATCGAGATCCGCGTCCCGAGCACTAGGGAGGTCCAAAGGCTTTAAATCCACGAAGGAGGTCTAACCCGTTAGATCTAAATCTAACGGTTTAGACCGAGAGGAGGAGGTCCTAACGCCATCGATCCAAAGGAGGAGGTCCTAGGCGGTCAAGATCTTCCGAGGGAGGTCTTGATCGGTGGGATTGACACGAGGAGGTCTTGGATGACCAAGATCTTCTCGGGGAGGTCCTAAGCGATAGTGCTTTATCGGAGGAGATCGGACGGTTCGAGATTAGACCTAGGAGGTCTTGAACGGTCCAGACAACGCGGAGGAGGTCGTGTGACTAAAGATTTTACAATGAAATCCAACGCCGATCTAAAGCCGGGAGGTCGCGAACGGCTAAGATCAAGATTGGGAGGTCCCGAGGTTTCCTAACAAGGACCGGGTGCTCTTTTGCAAAGAGGACCACGAGGAGGTCTTTTCCAACGAGGCCCTCGGGAGGTCCCGAAGGTCGCTTTTACAAAAATGACCCGAGGAGGTCTTTTTGCGCAGAGTGGTCCTAGTGACTCGGATGGAGTTCCAAGAGGTCTTAAACGGCTAGGATCTAACCCGGGGAGGTCCTAGTGCGATAAGGGCTTTACGGGAAAGATCTAAAGGTCCAGATCTAATCCTGGGGAGGTCCTCAATGGTTAAGATCGACCCAAAGAGGTCCTAGGACTTAGAACTTACGCGAAACCCACCTACGGCATGCATCTAACTTGGGTGGTCTTAACGGCTATGAATACGCTCGGGAGGTCGGGGCTTTAGAAGGCACGCGTGTTATGCCTGCAAGATCGCATTAATGAGCGACCTCGGACAACATGAATGCCAATCATTGCATCACGATCCGTCCGAGTATGACACGGCAAAACGCCCCGAGCACCTAACGAGCTCGCGGCGATGGGGACCTTGCGGCGCCGACCAAGGGCACCAATAAACTCGCAATAGTGTCGCGGATCTAGCGGAGGCACTCTCGGCGGCGACGTTTTAAACGCCGCGAGCCGAGAATGGCGGAGGACAAGCTTTTCGGCAAAATCCGAAAACGGTGAAACTGAGCGCTACGAGCTATGCTAGCTAGACCTTAAGCTCTACGGGACTAAAATGGACTCACCCGAGTGTAGGGAAGGTCCAGAGGAAGACGGAGGAGAGGTCGATGCCGAAGGAGGTGCTCCGGTGACGGTGGTGCCCGGTGGAGTTGGGGAAGACGACCCGCACAACTCCGAAAACAAGTTTCCGAATTGTCCACCTCGTGAAGGTTAAACAACACAAGTTAGGAGACTCGAGTGACCAAGAGAGCAAGGTGACAGCTAAAAGGCAATGAAGAACCACCTGAGCCCGGAGGTCTTCAAGGAGCTTCAAGGTCAACAATGGAGCAGTGGAGGTGGTGTTCTTGGGTGCTCGAGCTAGGGGCTCACACTCACAGTGAGGAGCTCAAACAACAACCAAGAGTGGGAAAATGAGATTGAGGAGGGCTTTGAGCTAGATAAAGCCGGGAGGTCGGACAAGGGTATGGACGAGCCCCACCGTGAACAAAGTCCATGCCCCGCCATGACTTGCTAGATTTGACAAGAGCGGTAGGTAGGGAAGACTTCTAGGCTAGGCTCGACACATTTAATGCATGGCGAAAGAGACGTTGGGATGGACCAAAAGTGATGTGCCATCGCTCCCAACCGCTCTGTCTCGACACACGCATGGGTGCGGAAAGCCATGATGACCGCACCTCCGGAGGTCGTGAGGGAGAAGAACAGAGCCGAAGAGAGGTCCCGGACGTCCCGGATGTGCTCGGGAGGTCCGGACGCCCAAGAATCACCGAGGTGGGGAGGTCTTGCGCGGCGAGGAGGTCCGGGAGGTCGTGACCGCCGGATGGAGATCCATGGCTCGGACCACCCCGAGGCGCCGAGGGTGCTCAAGAGGTCCTCGGTCGATGGGAGGTCGTGAGCGGTGGATGGAAATCCAACGGCTAGAACGGGCGCGCACGAGATTGAGCTCGGGCGCGGCGCGGCGACATGGTCCAACCAAGTCGGTTGAGTTGGGCTCGGTCCGAGCCCGAGTCCGACTCAACCAGATTTAGTTTTTCCGGTTTTGGAAGGAGTGCTCCTTGGAGGATTGTTTGAGGCAAAGAAACCGACTCCAAAAATTATGAAATTTTTACAGGAGCTTGCTAGCTCAAACGAGGACCTAGCATAAAATTTTCAGAGGCTTGGGGCTGTGGATTTTCCTCCAAAATTTAACAAGGCACTGGTCCAAGGTCTGACCTAATTTGAATTGGTTTGACTGACCTCCAAAAATATTCAAACATTTTCTAAAAATTGTGAAACTTTTCAGAGGAGTCACATACCAACCCAAGAATTTAGGAAAAATATTTCCAGGAGATTATCACAAGATGGAACAAGGATGATTAAGAAGAATAAGATGTGGGTCGAAATGACTTGTGATCTTTGTATTCCCATAATCTCTTTACAACCATTGTCCAAAGCATACAGGAAATACAAGATGTAAGAAAAAGTTTTAATTCCCCCTCATTTTCTTACATTTGAAACACAAGCCTAAAATTGGGATGTTACATGGTAGATGTGTTTTGGTTCATTTTTTTATTAGATCGCATTGCTGCGAGTAGAAACTTAAATCTGTCCAAAAGGTTGCGTGGACTGTTGCGGGGTCTTAGAGGCCGAATTTGAGTTGTCCATCTCGTAGAATTCTGTAGGTCTGGTTCTTATCTTTCAGTAGCCACGAAGATCACTCAATTCCGAGGTCTGAGTCAAAAGTTATGATCGTTTTAGTATCTGCTGCCAGAAATCTGACGAGAATAATCTGTCTGGTTATTTCCTAAAATATGAAAGGGAAATTGGTAGAATCTGAAAGTTCACACAACTCGGTTATTGTAGATAATTCAATAACCTTTTCAGATTGATAAAGAACGATCAATTCGGATTTACCTATTAAAAGTTATGGTCATTTTAGTTTTGCTGTTCGAATGTGTAGGCAGTTTCTGTACTGAAAGTTCAAACAATGGTTAGCCTATTATTTTGGCCGAATTGGATTATCATGTCAACTAGAGTATTGTAGATTAGTCAGTTAAGAATCTACAGAAATTGGGTTTACCTCTTTTCGACTTCCAGTTCATGAGTTATGTCAATTACCGTGTTGCTGTCCAGAAACGGTATATGGCAGGAAACGTTGTTTTTCAGTTTCAGCTTTGAAAACTCGACTTGAGACATCAGGGAAGCGGTGTAGAACGCCGATTAGTAGCGCTGGGTATATTATGTCCTTTTTGAAATTATTTTACTTGTTTAGGAGGTGAAGCCTCGGGTGTAGGAGTATCATCTTTGCCGGCTAACGCGTCGCATCGTGGAAGGCAAGTAATTGTAGCAGTGTTACTACTATTTAATTGGTTGTTCTTAGTACTTGCAATCTATATGATTCTCGTATTTTGAAGTATTATGCCATGGTTGGTTGACTTACAAATGAGGTGATAACAACAATTAATAATTGAATGTTTTACTTTGGATATCTTGTGTGTAGTCATGAGGTGGTTGCTTTAGATGCCGAATGTGGATCATGGATATATTTTCCATAGTGACTATGTGGTAGTAGTATAAGTTGATCTTGTTGGTGCCCTTATGAAGATGACACTTATGTGGTTTATGAGTATCATATTATTCATAACATATCATGACATTGCATTGTGGATGTCGCCGCTTATGGCGCGACAAATGACAGTCTGACAAAGATCGCATTGTCGTAGATGATGCACTCTTACCTTGATGGGTAAGAGTGCAGATGGAGCATGGCATGCATTTGCATTAAAATTGTGGATGGAGGAAATGCATACTTATGCCAATGTTTGAAATCTTATGAGGCAGGACTCATGTTAGTCCATGTGGTTTATTGAATGAGAAAGTGGAATGTGGTTGCGGTCATGCAATAATATAAATTGTGATGTAGCTTGCTTGTTATTTGAATAACTGTTAATCAATTTACTTGCTGAGATTTTTCTCACCCTTGTTGTTTCTTTCCCCTTCAGTGATTCTTAAGCATTCACGGGATGGGTAGAGCGGCACCACAATTATGCACTCAATTCATAGTTTTATGTTGTAATAAAGTTGAGAGGAAACTAGCCTAATGACTAGCTATTCATGAGTGTTCTTTTGATTTATTAATGATGAATTTGTGGACTACTCTTGGATTAAATTGCTAGTAGTTGATTTAATTTATTGAACTCTATCCGTTATTATTGTGTCCATTAGTTGTTTTTGCTTCGCTTATGTTCATTTGTAGAGTGGTTAGTGGCATTCCGGGTAATGTGGGTCTGGGTGTTACGATTGGTATCGAGCGGCTTTAGGTCCATGGTTAATAGAAATATGTTAAAATGACACCTGTGTACAGTAGGTGGGATGGGTAATTTGTTGCTTCCGCATTTCTATTACTATGTTTCATTCGTTGAGCAATTGTTGAATTGCTTCTGTACTTGTAACACCCTGGCTATCCGGAAGCCAAGATGTCACCTAAAACATCTAACATACATCCATAATGCGGAAGAACTTGAAACAAGTATATCAACTAAAGACAAGATTAAGATAAACAGACATGGTGAAGGTATCCTTCCTTCACCTTCTAAGTTATTTAATACCGAACATCAATAAAGAAGGTTCACACGCGATAATAAATCAACATCCGTGGAGAAGGTATCCTTCCTTCTCCAATTATAATTTAATTGTTACAGTTCATCGTTAACGAATGAAATATGGAACTAAAATTTAGACTTGAACATGAATTTGATGTTGTGAACAAGTAGTGCGTGTCTACTCCTCCCAAGAGCCAACATCGGGGTTACCTAAAATAAACAAACAACGCAAGAGTGAGTCCATGACTCAAGCAAGTACGATTATCAATAAGATAATCATTCAATATGAATAAGACAAACTCATCATCGTTCGATCACATCACAACCGATTACAAATGAAAACATGATATGAATGCTCAAAATCAAAGGAATGGATCGCACACATGCATATATCAGGTATAGCGGTGAAACACCCGTCGGTGTTCACTCAAGCCCGCATCTTAACAAAAATGCGGGATCCACTTCCGTATGAAGAACGTTTCATACGGGTGTCCAACATTGCCCATCTTGGAGTTAATGGGTCTTACATGCCCATTCGAATTAATGGGTCTTTCAAATCCACTCCGTGGACGGACATGACAATGTCCAACACCGCCCACATTGGAATGGTGGGACTTGCAATCCACTTTCGTGGATGAAACATGCATAATGAATGCATAGAATGAAATACGAATATTGAAAGACATGATAACAAAACATGGATTCAACACATATGAAAGAACATAGACAATCCATCTTCTCTCAGTATCATACCAAATCACAAAGCATGACCATATAAACATTCATCAATCACAATCATTAAGGGTGGCAATGTACTTGCCTTCCACGATCGACGCAGCGTTAGTCGGCAAAGGTGATACTCTAAACCCGAGGCTTCACCTCCTAAACAAGTAAAATAATTTCAATAAGGACATAATATACCCAACACTACTAATCGATGCTAAACACTGCTTCCCTGATGACTCTAGTCATTAATACAAAACTTAAAATGAAATCAACAATTTCTGACATAACTTAATTCTGGACAGCAGCACGGTAATTGACATATCTATTGGTCTGGAACTCGGAATGAGGTGAGACCAATTTCCATGGATTCTTAACTGACATATCTACAATACTCTGGTTGGGCAAAAGTTCAGATTTTGCCTCTAATAAAATTTGGCCCACGGCTCAAATCTGTTGACTGAATTAATAGACAGAAATATCGGCTAAATTAAAATATCCATAACTTTTGTTGTACAACTCCAAATTGGACGTTCTTTAACAATCTGAAAAGGTTAAGAAATTATCTACAATAACCTAGTTGGCACAACATTCATATATTGTCTTTAACAAAAAGTGGCACACGGGTCAAAATTAAAGATAGAAACTGACATACAAACTGGACAGACTGACATACAATCTGGGCAGTCACAAAGAAAAGTGCATAACTTTTGATCTATAACTCCAAATGAAGTGTTCTTTATCAATCCTGAAAGCTAGTGATATCACCTTCAAAATTTGTTATGGGCAAGACCTCTGAATCACCTTCTAACTAGGCCATAAATCAACCTATACAGAGACTGCTAATTCTCGTCAGGATTCTGGACAACAGATAGTAAATCTATCATAACTTTTGACTCGAAAGTCGGAATTCAGTGTTCTTGGCGGCCACCGAAAGCTAAGATCAATATCTACAAAACTCTAGGAGATGGACAACCCAAATTCGGCCTCTAAGATCACGAAACAGGCCACGCAACATTCAGGACAGAACTGAAATTCTAACGGCAGCAATTCAATCCAATCAAACTAATCGAATTCGCATTCAAACAACCTAAACAGCGAGGAAATCGATCATTACCCTTGTAGAACCATCGGAGATCGCTGATCAAATCCTACGAAGAAATTCTCCTTCAATCCTCTCTTCCTTCCTCTTCTTCTTCTTCCCACGGTCGCCACAAGCAGCAGGAAAGATGGCGCCGGGAGAGGAGGAGCAACAAGCGGCGAGGCATCAGAGCACGCCGCCATTTGTAGCACGGGCTACTGTAGCACGGCGGCTACTGTAGCAAATGGGGCTAGGGTTTGGTCCCCTCCTCCCTTGCCTTCTAATGGGCTGCCGCCCACTCATGGGCCTTGGGCCACTATGGCTGGCTCCTCTTCTCGAATATGGGTTGGCGGCCCATACTTCTCCTAAAATTCTGAATTTTAACTTATTTCCTCTCTAATCTTACAGCATTCGATATCGAATAATCGGGTATTACATTCTACCCCCTTAAATAGGATTCGACCGAATCCTCACACCGACTCTACGTGAAAGGTCATTGCAACTAAAAATTAATAACGAGTAACATGTACTCGATATGAACAAATCTGAATAATGCTCGTGCATGCGAGCCTCCACTCCTAAGTGGCCTCTTTCTGATCGAGGACACCACAACATCTTGACGCAAATCGGCTCTGCCTTAACACTCGTCCCGACACTTCCGGCTATACTCATCGGACGAGACTGAAGGTAAGATCCTACTCGATGGTCAACGTTGTTAACGAATAACAAACTCGGATCTCCCGTACTCACTCCACACCAAATGAAACCAAAAGTGAGTACAACGTGTAGGAATCCGAGACGGTCTTAGCGAAACGAGCACTATCGAAAACAACCCAATGAACACAGGGTTAACCTTCTCCTGAAGTCGAACCACACAACAAGCACATAGAGCACGGAAATCTTGTTCCACCTCTCCATTGAACTCTTCACGAACAAGGATCACCTCTTTTAACCGGAAACATACAATCGAATTCTTTTAAGCAAACTCTTTTACCGCAAAACACATCCGAATAAGAAAAATTCACATCACAACTATACGTTACCAACCGAGCATCAAGAGTAAAATCCAAATCGAATTTCATCAAGAAAACCTTTCCACTTTCCAAGTGGCAAATTGCGAATAAACGCCACGAAAGCCAAAGGAGATCACTTGAACGCTCAAACCAAAAACTTCTTTTGTTTTGCTGAATTGGAAAGAAGCAAACATGCCAACACAACACCAACTCACCATGCGTAAGACACCACCAACAACATAAAGCTCAAATGAGTAACAAGAAAACGCTTCAATACCCAAGGTAACATCCCTTTTTTCAATTCCTCTTTTAGGAATAAAATTTCTCTCAGACATTGGAATTGAATTCATCGCATACCACAGGGCTCAAACCTCTTAATTTAACAACCTCAAATTAGGCTTAAACCAAATACATCATCCACACCTTTGTGGAGAGACTCTATTGATTCCATGAACACTCTGGACCACTCCTTCAATCGATGACATTAATTTGATAGAAGGCACCAAAGCCCTCAAAACCCATGCAATCTCATCACCTCCAACTTTCAAGAATATCACATCGAATTTTCAAGACACCCGCTCATGAACTACAACAAAAGGGTTCTATCGACAATCATTCCACTACTCAGTACTCGGCTTTTCTATCTCCTCTACATACCAATCTTTGGGTGACAAAAGTTTAGTATGAAAACGGAAAGCCCAAATTTAACCTCCGAGACCTCTACAATGAATTTCTCTTATAACAAATAGTGAAATCATCGGATTAAATCTCTATGATCCCCACAATTCGATATACTCACTCATTGACATCATCAGAATCACTCATACCACATCGCGATACTTTCAATAGTGTTAATGTATAAAATTGATTACGATTTCCATACATTTGATAATCCCCAACATTTCAACATGAACCAAGGTTCTGAACTACACTATACCATAGGTCCTACTTAGTCGAACAATATACGATTTTACCTCGAAACCAAACATTCCATCCGAATCAACTTCCTCCAAGAGATTCAGTCAAAACCAACTCATCTTCTATTACTACTCCAATAGTGGGTAGCAAAACTCACCCCTACAATCACTTAACCACCACCAAACAAACAACAACTTACGAGTTGTAAAACTTTCAAACACAAAACGGTTGATCCTTTCTCAAAAGAAAGAGGCGAACAAGAACAAATTTCACAACACGGGAAAATGTTACTGCTCACACGGTGAGCACGAGACCAAAAGAAATAATCTGTAACGTAAGATCCGGGAAAACGAAAATTGAGTTCACCGTGGAGTGCACGCATCCTCGAAAAGGAATAGCAAATAACCACCAACAAGAAGAATGACATTGCGATTGAAACTCGACAACTCTTGAGTGAAAAGAGAAAAAAGTTTATGAACAATTCAAATAACCACAAGTTACAAAACTTGACTAAATTCTCAAATATTCATAATGCACTCTCTCCTTTAACACTGTAATTAATTCTTTGACTAACATCACTTTGCCACAAAGTACAAGATAAGGTCTTTAGTCCAAACCACAAGGACTAATTAAGAACCAATAAAAATTCTTCCATACGTTATATTTATTCGAGCAGTTCAACTACACAAGAAACATGAGATCCAAATAATCTCACCACCAAACTCAAACATTTCCAATTACAGGATTTCGAAAAGCAAGTAGATTATTCTCCTCTTAAAGGAACCAACATAACTTCTTTGGTTGCAACCTCGCGTTGTAACTCAAACCAAAGAGCCTTTAGAGTTAAACCACACAAATCTCTTAAGAAGCAAGGACAATCCAATACCTTAATTTATTTAAAATAATTTCGATTACTGATGATTTAAGAGCTCAAAGAAAATATCACGAAAGCTAAACTTGAAATATTCACATCCGAACGATATCACTAAGGCGATCAAATTACTATGGGTATTAACATCAATTTCACAACAACAATTAGAAAACACTTCAAAAGACCCACGTGAAAAGAATGAGTTGATTCTTTCTCAAAGAAGAGACAAATGAAAACGATTTTCACCAACTAGAAAACTCATCCACCACTGCTTGAACATGGGACCAAGAGAAGAAACCAATTAAGCAATGAACTCACAGAACATAAGTGGAGTCCACAGTTGAACGCATAAGCCTCACAAGAAGAGAATATCGAACCTTAACAGATAAGAACAAATAAGTATTCAAAATCGAAACACTTGCATCACTGAAGAACCATTGCAACATTGTAACATATCGTTACTCGATAAACTTCATTTACCACATAAAGCCTGAACCCCCAAAAGATCATGAATACAAATTCTGAAATTTGATCATTTAGGAAATATCACCATGGGTGATCAAATTACTACAGAATTAACCTCATTATCACATTTTTGACTATTTAATAACATCGACAACATACATAGTACCAAGAATCATCAAACTTTATTACTCCATCCTAAAACTTCCCAAAGGGAACACAAACCACAAGGTTGAAACAAATTTATCATAACAAGTTTATGCTAAGCAATAACAATATCACAAGGCACGCTAACAAAGACTACTTACGAAATTCATCTACTCAATTGTTGGTGTTGCTCAACACTTTCTTCAACGCTCATTAACAAATGATGATTGTACTAACCAGCGTATACATACGGTACTAATTCTATTTGCAATCACATAACCATTTATAAACATAGATTCACATTTCACCTTTGTTCGTAAATCATTTCAAAACATGATTAAAGATTCACTAACATAATTTCCTATAAACAAGGTTTCATGAGTCGATACACCAGCACCCATCCGGTACTTTATACAAGTTTCAACAATTTTAGCATACTAGAAATAGATAAATCTAGCTCTTATGTAAGATCTATAGGTTCGAATAGATATTGTGATCTTTATTTAACATACACCATGAATCAAATACAAGGACATATCAAATTAATCAGTTTCACTTCCATGGATGGTAGTTAAGAGTAATTGATTTGCACTATGCTAATAACCCAACTTGGTAACTCATATCATAACAATTTATTCGCTTAATCATAAATTCTCAATTTAAGCATGGCAAGACATCACAAAGGATTCTAACACCTTACTACTGACAAAGAGAGACTTCAAACCTCAACGCTCGAAGTAATCCAAAGAAACACATAAAGCCAAAGCTTTCCCCAAGCAACCGAACTTACAGCGGAAAACTCTTCACTAATCAAGTTATCAAATGAGTAAATGAGTCATTCTTTTTGCTTCTGCTTATGTTCAGCTGTAGAGTGGTTAGTGGCATTCCAGGGTAATGTGGGTCCTGGGGTGTTACAGTTGGTATCAGAGCGGGCTTTAGGTCCATGGTTAATAGAAATATGTTAAAATGACACACTGTGCACAGTAGGTGGGATGGGTAATTTGTTGCTTCCGCATTTCTATTACTATGTTTCATTCGTTGAGCAATTGTTGAATTGCTTCTGTACTTGTAACACCCTGGCTATCCGGAAGCCAAGATGTCACCTAAAACATCTAACATACATCCATAATGCGGAAGAACTTGAAACAAGTATATCAACTAAAGACAAAGATTAAGATAAGCAGGACATGGTGAAGGTATCCTTCCTTCACCTTCTAAGTTATTTAATACTGAACATCAATAAAGAAGGTTCACACGCAGTAATAAATCAACATCCGTGGAGAAGGTATCCTTCCTTCTCCAATTATAATTTAATTGTTACGCTCATCGTTAACGAATGAAATATGGAACTAAAATTTAGACTTGAACATGAATTTGATGTTGTGAACAAGTAGTGCGTGTCTACTCCTCCCAAGAGCCAACATCGGGGTTACCTAAAATAAACAAACAACGCAAGAGTGAGTCCATGACTCGGCAAATGCGATTATCAATAAGATAATCATTCAATATGAATAAGACAAACTCATCATCGTTCGATCACATCACAACCGACACAAATGAAAACATGATATGAATGCTCAAAATCAAAGGAATGGACTGCACACATGCATATATCGGTATAGCAGTGAAACACCCGTCGGTGTTCACTCAAGCCCAGATCTTAACAAAAATGCGGGATCCACTTCCGTATGAAGAACGTTTCATACGGTGTCCAACATTGCCCATCTTGGAGTTAATGGGTCTTACATGCCCATTCTGGAATTAATGGGTCTTTCAAATCCACTCCGTGGGACGGACATGACAATGTCCAACACCGCCCACATTGGAATGGTGGGACTTGCAATCCACTTTCGTGGATGAAACATGCATAATGAATGCATAGAATGAAATCTGAATATTGAAAGACATGATAACAAAACATGGATTCAACACATATGAAAGAACATAGACAATCCATCTTCTCTCGTATCATACCAAATCACAGCATGACCATATAAACATTCATCAATCACAATCATTAAGGGTGGCAATGTACTTGCCTTCCACGATGCGACGCGTTAGTCGGCAAAGGTGATACTCCTAAACCCGAGGCTTCACCTCCTAAACAAGTAAAATAATTTCAATAAGGACATAATATACCCAACACTACTAATCGATGCTAAACATCTTCCCCGATGACTCTAGTCATTAATACAAAACTTAAAATGAAATCAACAATTTCTGACATAACTTAATTCTGGACAGCAGCACGGTAATTGACATATCTATTGGTCTGGAACTCGGAATGAGGTGAGACCAATTTCCATGGATTCTTAACTGACATATCTACAATACTCTGGTTGGGCAAAAGTTCAGATTTTGCCTCTAATAAAATTTGGCCCACGGCTCAAATCTGTTGACTGAATTAATAGACAGAAATATCGGCTAAATTAAAATATCCATAACTTTTGTTGTACAACTCCAAATTGGACGTTCTTTAACAATCTGAAAAGGTTAAGAAATTATCTACAATAACCTAGTTGGCACAACATTCATATATTGTCTTTAACAAAAAGTGGCACACGGGTCAAAATTAAAGATAGAAACCGACATACAAACTGGACAGACTGACATACAATCTGGACAGTCACAAAGAAAAGTGCATAACTTTTTGATCTATAACTCCAAATGAAGTGTTCTTTATCAATCCTGAAAGCTAGTGATATCACCTTCAAAATTTGTTATGGGCAAGACCTCTGAATCACCTTCTAACTAGGCCATAAATCAACCTATACAGAGACTGCTAATTCTCGTCAGGATTCTGGACAACAGATAGTAAATCTATCATAACTTTTGACTCGAAAGTCGGAATTCAGTGTTCTTGGCGGCCACCGAAAGCTAAGATCAATATCTACAAAACTCTAGGAGATGGACAACCCAAATTCGGCCTCTAAGATCACGAAACAGGCCACGCAACATTCAGGACAGAACTGAAATTCTAACGGCAGCAATTCAATCCAATCAAACTAATCGAATTCGCATCTGAAACAACCTAAACAGCGAGGGAAATCGATCATTACCCTTGTAGAACCATCGGAGATCGCTGATCAAATCCCACGAAGAAATTCTCCTTCAATCCTCTCTTCCTTCCTCTTCTTCTTCTTCCCACGGTCGGCCACAAGCAGCAGGAAAGATGGCGCCGGGGAGAGGAGGAGCAGCAAGCGGCGAGGCACTCAGCACGCCGCTATGAGCACGGGCTACTGTAGCACGGCGGCTACTGTAGCAAATGGGGCTAGGGTTTGGTCCCCTCCTCCCCTTGCCTTCTAATGGGCTGCCGCCCACTCATGGGCCTTGGGCCACTATGGTGGCTCCTCTTCTCGAATATGGGTTGGCGGCCCATACTTCTCCTAAAATTCTGAATTTTAACTTATTTCCTCTCTAATCTTACAAAGATTCGATATCGAATAATCGGGTATTACAAGACTATCTTTCTTGTTGTTAATCTATGATATGATGTGATATCTTATATATATGAATTTATTCTATAATCGTCATGAGATGATCCATCCTATATTTTAATAATCGAATACTTTGGTTATGCGCGTTGATTACGGACGATAAGAAGTGGAGGTCGTGGTTGTTACTCGATTCACCAAGTTACACCACTGTTTATGTATGTGGTTAGGGAGTAGTAACCTCGAGTACCGTGGTTTGGTGTTAAGCGTGAGTTGCTTTAGAAAGTTGTTCTCTTCCTTAATTTCGAATTTAGCAATATTTGTTCGTGGTGGTTGATGATATTCTTCTAGGTTCATGATTCATGATTGTTGATGGCTTTCAATGGATCTCTAATGTTTCTTTGAATCAATTATTGCTTTTCATCGTTGAGTTGCTTTCACCGTTTGTGATCGTTGTCAATTGGCAAGATTGAGGTTTCCATGGTTGTTCCTTCTTTCTCATTGGAATAGAATGACTCATTTATTCGCTTGATATTTTGGGTAATGAAAGTTTCTGTTGCTGTTCGTTAACATGTGAAAGCTTTGGTTTTATGTATTTCTTTTGGATTATTTCGAGTGTTGAAGTTAATGCCATTTTTTTCTAAAAGAGTTAAAATCCTTTTGTGAAGTCCTGTTATGTTTAAGTGAGAGGTGTTAAACATAGAAATTCGTTGTTAACGCTTGAGTTACCAAGTCGATCAGTAGCGTGGTGCATGGTTATTCTTAACTAGAATCCATAAAAGGAAAATTGATTAAATTGAAATATCATTGTATTTGGTATATGATGAACGTTAGATAAGAGTTGTCCACCCTGCTCGTAACCTATTGATGTTAAGAAGTGTGGGAATGTTGATGAACCGGTTTGACCTTTACGATCGAGTAATCGCTAAATTTATTAGATGAGTTGGAATCGATTCCTCCTTGGTTATTCTAACCGCTAGTGATGGTTAAGTTAAAGATGCATTCGAATGTTGCCTTGGTAAATATTAATCTTGAATCCATTCGATAATCGTTGTTGAGTTTGCAATTAGAGGTAGGATCATGATTGTGCCCTTACAACATATAGTGTGTGCTATTTTGGCGTTGGCGTCGGTAAGAGTTAAATGGATGAAGTGTGATAAGATATTAATGTTGGTGTACTTTTGTTATTTGGATAAGTTCTAGTATCATCTTGTTGAAAGAGTTTTGTCTCAACCTTTTGGCTTATGTTCTTTCGGGAAGTCTTAGGATGGAGTAGCAATGTTTGATGATTCTTGGTAAGAGTATATGATTTCGATGCCAAGAATTGTCAAGATGTGTGAGTGATGTTGATTCACTTATAGAGAAAATAATTTGAGCGCCTCTCATGTTATTGAGTAAATGAAAATATTCCATGTTTTGCGTTCGCAATCTTTTGGAGTTCATGATTTTTGTAGTAGCTAAAATTGGGTTGAACATAGTGACGTGTTGGAAAGTTCAATTGGTTCAAAAGTGGTTCATGTGATTTGGTCTAAATGTTCCTCTTGTGCTGATGTTACAAGGTGACGTTGTAACAAAAGAAAATTGGTTTCCTTCAGTAAGGGAAAAAGTGTAATAGTTGTATTTGAGGTTGGGGCAAGCTTTGTAATGCACCACTCAATCGAGGTGTGTATGACCTTTCTTTTCGTTGCATGTGGGTTCCTCAAGTTTTTTTTTTAAAAAAAAGCAATGTTTTGTTCTTATGGGTGAGGTTTGAAATTCTCTGCTTGTGGGATTTGTACCCTTACTGTTGACTTCCCTTATATCTTCCTAGTTCATTGCTTAATTTACTACTTTCCTTGGTCCTATGCTTATTGTGAGTGGTATACGTTATTGTTTGTGCTGGGAATCGTTTTCAATTGCCTTCTCTGTTGAGAAAAGAATAATGGATTTGTTTCACAAAACCTTTCAGAGTGTATAATGGCAGATGGTTGGTGGTGATCAACTAAGTGACTTGTGAGACTTTGGAAGTCAAGTTGATTGAGACGCATTGAGTGATAAGTTGATTTCTTGGAGTAATCCTTGGAGAGGGTTTGACTTAAATAGAAGTTTGGTCTTTGGGGCCAAACTATTGACATTAGTGCAAATACTAGAACCTATAGTGGTTGTGGTTCAAGATCTTTCGTTCATATCAAGTGGAACTTTAGAAATTGTTTGCAAGTATGGAAAATATTGGTCAATTCATGAGAGTGCCATGATTGGGTACCTTATATGGTTGTGTAAAAGAATTGTGTTGGTGTAGTTCAATGAGAGTAGAATTGTGAGAACTCTAGTCGTTACAACAACTTTGGAGATGGTAGGAAATGTTGAGTTAATGTCAGGTATGACTTGGTTTCAATGAGTAACTTTCTTGAAGTTAGAATCTTTCAAAGGGAATGTGTGGCTTCGAAGTAAAACTAAATAGTGGTACGACCAAGTAGAACCTATGGTATGGTGTAATTCCAGAACCTTAGTTCATGTTAAAATATTGGGGATTATCGAAGGTATGGAAACCTTGATCAATTTTATTGAGTAACGCAATTGGAAAGTATTGCGATAATGCGTGGGTGATTCCTGATGATGTCAATTAGAGAGTATGATAGATTTGTGGGGATGTTAGAAAATTAATCCGATAATTTCACTATCTGTTATAAGAGAAATTCATTGTAGAGGTCTTGGAGGTTAAATTTGGGCTGTGCATTGTTTTATGCTAAACTTTTGTCGCCCAATGATTTTGTGTAGAGAAATTAGATAATGTGTAACACCCCATCTCAGCATTGAGCCTGGAATGCTACTAAAATTAAATTAGACTAGACTAAACTAAGACCAATTACAAATTTTCGGCAAAACCTCCTTTGTATAGTCAACAATACCGAGGTTCCAACAATTAATCATGACACTTATCAATATCTTCATAATCAAGGTTACACAAGCTTGCAAGATGATCGAATAAAAAAAATCCAGACTTGCTATTCTCATTATCACAATTAACATAAATACTCAAAACCATCTATGAGTGATTCTCAAACAGTTTACTTAATCTTGATGTGTAATTAAATGGCAAACGCCTTATGGTCGTGAGGTAGTGAGTGCATCCAACATCTACTCCCTCCCATGTATGTCGTTCTGCCGGTTGTACCTAAAACATATCAAAGCAAGGGTGAGCCCAAAGACTCAAGTAAGTATCAACAAGACTATAAACAAGAACACAAGCATAGCAACAATGATCCACAATAACGTTACACTACTCATAGCTTTCATACTCATGGAATGCGATCAATGCAATGCACCTTTGAACTTTATCTCTTTCGCATTTTATCGGTAATGCGGGGTATACATCCGTCGATGTATACCCTTGCCTGTGCCCTCTGGCACAGGGACCAAGAGCCTATACACCACATGTATAGGGACCTTTGCCCATCATCTCTATGATGGGGACCTCTTTATTCATTGCCCACATTCCACGAATGTAGGGACCTCAGCCCCGTCATCTACATGACGGGGACCTCGAACATGCATAGTCACCACGTGACCAATCCTCCAACATGATTGCATGATGCACATGAACAAAACTTTAAACCATCATACATATGGATTCACAACAACGACGTGCATGAATAAACTTATTCATACTTCTAGCATTCCTCATCATTGACATTCTTAGCATTCTAGTATCCATGAATCCACATATATTCATAATACTAGCAAACATGAACAATCCTTCATGAATAATAATTAATCATATCTCAAATATTTACCATCCTTAATCATACATGTCACACTATCAACCTTGCATGGTTAGTACGCATCAAAGTACTAGCACCTTCTATCAAACATTCATACATATTCTCTCAATCAGTACTTGCATTCACGGGATAAAATTGGAACTCATCACAATAACATCAACTTTAACTATAACTAGCATTCATCAAGATAAATGGAAACTCATCACATTAACATTCATGCATGGCTATTACGAGCAAAACATAAACACTCTCAAAGATACAAGCATAGATATGCTATAACCGAATACTTGCCTCAACCGTGCGAGAACGGTGGACGCAAAGAGGGCGCTGCCCCTGGGATCACGCTCCCACCTGAACATAGAGATAACCCAATCTAAGACCAACATACTGGACCAAAAGCATAAATAACAACACAATCGAACTCCCTAATCTCCCAAGCGTTTTCCAATCTTCCAATTTCTAGCGATCGCTTTGGTGATCACTGCGGACAGTCAACTTCTAAAATACATAACGTTCTGCTCAGGAGTCCAAATGGGATGTTCTTGGACTTTATGGAAAGGTAATTAAATTACCTAAATAAACTTAGTTGGGGAGCCCTTTTGATTATGCCACCTATTGCCTCTACCAAGCCAACCTACAGAACAACAATTTTCACGTCGGTTTCTCTGGACAGTACACTAAAACCACCATAACTTTTGCTACGAAGGACCAAATCTTGCGTTCGTTATCTCTATGAAAAGGTATGGAAATTACCTACAATTTTTGTTATATTGAGATCCTCTGATTTCGTTTTTAACTAATAGATTAACTCAGTTTTCTACAGATTGTCAGGATGTTGACAGATTAACCAGACAGCGGCACTAAACAATTCATAACTTTCTAACCATTAATCGTATTTTTGCATTCTTGGCGGCCACTGAAAGCTAAGAACATTATCTACATAACTCTAGGAGACCAAAACTCCTAATTCGGCTTCTAAACACACGAAACTGACCGCGCAATAATCTGGACAGAACGCGATCTATTAAACCGACGCAAATCAATCTACCAAACGACATCAACCGCATTTATTACGTATCAAACAACGAAGAACACGCAACGTTACCCTTGTAGAATCGCAGCAAGATGATGAACTCTCCCCCACGAAGTTGATCTCCTCTCCTTTCTTCACTTGATCGGCAACAGGGAGCACCGACGGCGAAGAAGGGAGGCACCAATGGAGGGGGGGCACCACCATGGAGGAGAGGTGTGCTACAGTAACCATGCTATAGTGCGGCGGCACTGTAGCTACAGTGCATCTAGGGTTTTCCCCCTTCCTTTTATTGGTGGCCTACCCCTCATGGGCCTCCTGGGCCAAGGCCCAAGGCCCAAGTTGCCGAAAAACTGCAGAAACCCCCCTTTTTTATGTCTAATTTCACTTTTGAACGCTTTCTTTCGTAGAATAAATTGGAGTATTACATTAAAACCCCTCTTTCTCCTGTTCAATCGCTTTGCTAAAAGAAATATTCCCCGATTTTAATTATTCTCTCCGATTTAATTATTCTCTCCGATTTAATTTTTGGGGTATTACATTCTACCCTCCTTAAAGTAATTCGACCCAATTCTATCTGTCATCTACTAGCAAAACAACAACAACCCCAACTGAAAATCAAGGACTCTCATCGCAACCAAACGTTACCAACTCGGAACTAAAAGAGTCATATTCGAATCAAGATTTATCACGAAAATCTTTCCACCTTCAAATTAGAAAATTTGCAAATAAACACCACGATCGCTAAAAGAGAAATCACTCGAATAACCAAATTCATCATTTCTTTATGAATAGATAAGAACCACACAAGCCAACATAAAGTCAAACCCAAATTGCGAACGACGTCAGTAAAAACTCATAGCTCATACAAGATCAAGAGAGTGTTTCAGACTCGAGAAACAATCTTTTCTCAATTTCTCCTTTAGAAATAAAATTTCTCTCAATTTTTGGAATCCCGATTCATCGACAACACACTAACTCTGTTACTCTTAACTTGGTGATCTCAACGCCAAACCCAAATCAAACACCTTGTCTACACCTTTGAAATAGGACTCGATGATCTCACAAAACATTCTCTAACCGATTTCCTTTATGTGAGAATTCATTTGACAGATGGCGCCAAAGTATCCCCAAATTAGATCTTGCACACGATCATATCACCTCAACCCTTTTGAGAACAAACATCTCAGATTTCACATCATACACTCTTCGTACTACACGGAAGGGTGTTATCAACGATCATCCCAATGTACTTAATCCACCCTTATTCTACTTCCTCTACACATAATCTTTGGGCGACTCAAAGTTCTAGCATAACAATGCAAAGTCCACATTTAACCTCCAAGACTCTTGCAACTAACTTCTCATATAAAAGATAGGAAAATCCTTAGATTAAATCACTGAAAATCCACAATTCCACATACTTACTCATCAACATCATCATGAAAATATTTTCTTGACCGGTTTACCTTTACAAAGATTATAACTCTCGTAAGGTTACTCATTTAAAGCCAAATCACTCTTGACATTACTCAACATTTTCCATTATCCCATTAATTGACGTGATTGATTCGATTACTTTGTAATTCCACTCTCATTAAACCACATCATCAAGAATAACTTTCATAGCCTAACAATACTACCAAATTGCGATACTCTATAAAATTGATCAATATTTCTATACTTTCAGTAATTCTAATGTTCCACCCGAAGTGAACCAGAAGATCTTGGATCACAATCACTATAGGTTCTACTAGTCAGAATAATGAAATCAGTTTAACCTCATAAGACAAACTTCCATTGAGTTAGACCTCTCTCAAAGAACTATATTACAAAATTATTTCGTCCTCCAATGCTCATCGAATAACTTACAACCCACAGTTTCACAATTACAATTTTTAAACACCTCAAAAGACTCAGGTGAAACGAATAGGTTGATTCTTCCTCAAAAGAAAGAGCGAATGGAATCAATTTTCATCAACTAGGAAAACATGTGCCACCCACAGTGAACACAAGACCAAGGAAACTGTCACTTAGGCCAAGTACTAAAAACATAAGGAAAGTCAACGATGAGGGCTCAAGCCCTACTGAAAGCGAATACCAAACCACAAATGAGAAGTAGGTAATGCCCTTTGAAAATTGATAAACTCTTATGGAACAACTGCATAAGTTTTAAGCACTCTCAAATAAACTGTAAGATGCGAAACGAGACTTAAAGCTCAATTACTTATACTTGACTCATTCCTTTAACAAGGAAGGTTATTTTCTGTGATTACTACATCACTTTGCCAGCTTAAACAAGATAAGCTCTTAAGACCAAATCGTAGGAACAACTTAAGAAGAACCAATAAAATCTTTCAACATGTCACTTTGCTCAAAGCAACTCAATCACCACATAACTCAAGCGATCCAATTGATCACCATCACAAAACTCGAAACACTTCTACAAAATCCAAGTTACGAAAGACAATCAAATTTCTTTATTTCTAAAAGAATCATCACCACACACAAGTCACAATCTCTTGCAGATAATCTTACTAACATCAAGAATAATATACTCTGAACATGAATATTTATTATCAACTATTCCATTAGAAAGCCCCCAAAGTTTCACCAATTTGTTCCATACTGCCTTTTCTGTAACACCCCAGGATCCACATTACCCTGGAATGCTACTTAACCACTCTACAGCTAGCCAATAATTTCAAGACAAAATTAATTCGCAGCAACTCTAGACAAGAAGCACTAAGCGGAAGCATAAACAACTAAGGGAATAAAGATGACGGTAACAAGTTCAATAATTAAACAACCTCTAGCAGATTAAACAAAGAATGGTTCACAAGTCCATCCTTATTTAACAACATAATCATCCACAAATAGTTAAGCATTTGGCTAGAATTTCATCGTCTTTATTACAACATAGGTTGATGAACCAAGTGCATTATTGTGGTGCTGCTCTACCCATCCCATGAATGTTCAACAATCACCGTAGGGGAAACAAGGGTGAGATAAAAATCTCAGCAAGCAAAGCATTAATGAGCTAATCGGACTACAAATAAATATACAACATCATTAAAGTATCCATATGTCCACATCCATAATGTGAATCCACATTCATTTACAAGCTAATTAAACTACAAAGATATTAAGCATCAATATCCAATTCTCATAATGAACACAATTATAGCCTCAACCATAGTTACTACCAAAGATAGTAAAATATTAACAACAAAATCTTGATCAACTGCTTCATATTATTCACCACTACCACTACCAATGACAATAGAGTATTAACATGTTTTACCTCATAACTTTACTATTTCTCACATCCACAATCGCTATCAACGATTACCACAAGAGAGAAGAATCTCATGCCACAATCACAACCTCTACCATACCACAAGGGATAAACCCCATTCCACAACCACAACCACATTACTCATTCCACAAGAGACTCTCATGAGTCAATTTCCACATTGCAACTATGAAGTTGCGTTTGATTGCAAAATAAATTCACCTCAATATCTTGCATGAGAATGCAAATGATCTTTCCACAATGTAATGCATATGTATGCTATGCTCCACTGCACCTTTACCCAACAAGGTAAAGGTATGCATCGTCTTACTGGCAATGCACGATGTTGTACCGCACGATCGCGGCTATAAGCGGCGACATCCACAATGCAAATGTCATGATATGTCATGAATGATATGATATGATAATCATAAACCACAAGAATTTAACCACGGAGATCAACAACGTACTCATCATGAATATTTTCTCATAATCCACATGTGTCTCATTAAGCACAATACCAACGTGTCATAAGACCATTACCACATAACCCACACCCGATTCACCAAGATCAAAATCAATCGATCTAGATGAAACTCTATCACATAGACCACCACATGATCATCATGAAAATAACCACAATGAATTATCAACATGTCCACCTTGAGTTTATTCTCATATTCGCATTTGGCTCATTACGCGAATTACCACAATACTACCCAAACTCATCCAAACATAGCAATTGATTAATATCTTGCTACCACATTCTTACTTAGAAAACATGTAACCATGGCATATCATTTAACACTACGTCAATCATGCATAGTGCAAGTAGTAAGAAAAACGGGTTAAACCGTAGCACAACCGCTACATTTACTTGCCTTCCACGATGCGACGCGTTAGCCGGCAAAGATGATACTCCTAAACCTGAGGCTTCACCTCCTAAACAGGTAAAATAATTTCAATTAAGACATAATATACTCAGCGCTACTAATCGGCATTCTACATCGCTTACTTGACGACTCAAAACGAGTTTACAAAGCTGAAACTGAAAAACAACGTTTCCTGCCATATACCGTTCCTGGACAGCGGCACGGTAATTGACATAACTCAAGAACAGGAAGTCAAAAAGAGGTAAACCCAATTTCTGTAGATTCTTAACTGAATAATCTACAATACTCTAGTTGACACGATACTCCAATTCGGCCAAAATATTAGGCTAACCATTGTCTGAACTTTCAGTACAGAAACTGCCTACACAAACGAACAGCAAAACTAAAATGACCATAACTTTTAATAGGTAACTCCGAATTGATCGTTCTTTATCAATCTGAAAAGGTTATCGAATTACCTACAATAACCTAGTTGGGTGAACTTTCAGATTCTTCCAATTTCCCTATCATATTTTAGGAAATATCCAGACAGTTTATTCTCGTCAGATTTCTGGCAGCAGATACTAAATCGACCATAACTTTTGACTCAGACCTCGGAATCGAGTGATCTTCACGGCTAATGAAAGATAACGACATAACCCACATATCTCTAGGAGATGGAAACTTAAAATTCAGCCTCTAAATACACGAAAAAACCCACGCAAGGTTCTGGACAGAATTGCATCTTCTGCAGCCCAACAATTAACCATCAATTCTAATCGGTTTCGCATCTAATAAGGATTAAACAGCAGGGAGGGCATCTCGTTACCCTTGTAGAACCGCTAGAATTCGCTGAACCAAACCCCACACAAACTCTTCTTCTTCTTCTTCTCCTTCTTCTCCTTCTTCTCCTTCTTCTCCTTCTTCTTCCTTGCAAAGGCAGCACCTTGGGATAGGGGAGGTGCAGGGGGACAGCACCTTGGGAGAGGGGAGGTGCAAGGGGGAGGAGAGGAGTCGGCCAAGGGAGAGGAGGAGGGGCGGCTGCAAGTGGGAGGAGAGAAAGGGAGAGGCGGCTAGGGTTTGGGAGGTGGCTCCTCCCCTTTGGCCGGCCACTACAGGCTGAGATGGGCCAGGCCTGTGCCCAAGTAGGTGAGAAAACACAGAAAAACCCTCTCTTTTCTTGTCTTTGCTGAATTCTGAAATTAAACTCTTCCCCGATTAAATAATTCTCTACCGATTAAATTTAATTAACCCGATTCTTGACTTCTCACACTTCAGGAGTATTACACTCTTCCCACCTTAAAAGGATTCGCCTCGAATCCTACTCTCTGAACCACAAAGAGAAGAACAACAAGCAAAAAGCAACCCAAACTAGGAGTACTCACCAGCCTCGAAGAGCTCGGGGTACTTCTTTCGCAAAAGATCCTCCAACTCCCACGTAGCTTCTCTCTTAGACTGATTCGTCCAAAGGACCTTCACATACTTGATGGTCTTATTCCTTAAGACCCGCTCCGACGTGTCCAAGATACGAACTGGCCGACTCTCCACAGTGAGATCCTGCTCCACTGTGACCTGTTCCAGGTCAAACTTGTGTTCTGGATCCCGCAAGAATTTCCTCAGCATAGACACAAGGAAAACATTGTGCACACCACTCAATGAGTTTGGCAACTCCAAACGATAAGCCAAACTACCCACCCGAGCAACCACTGAAAAAAAAACCGATGTACCGCGGGCTAAGCTTCCCGGTGGTACCAAAACGAACAATACCCTTAGTCGGAGACACCCGAAGGAGCACAAGGCTTCCCACCGCAAAATCCAACTCTGGCGCGAACAACCGCATAACTCTTTTGTCATTACGAGCGATAACAGTCCTGCCATTTTGGCAAAATTTCCATAAAACTATTAAGACCATTTTCTCAAACCATCCTTTTTCTTAAAACATTTTCTCTTATTAAATATACTCTGGATAACCCAATAATGTAAGAGAAAAGGATTATCAAGCATCACACTAGCAACTAGTTTTCCTTCAAAGGACCCCGATCCAAAACAAAGGATTTACCACAAAACATCTTCCACTCTCCAAGTAGACAATTGGAGAAACCACACCACCTAAGCTAAGAGTGAAAATCACTCGACAGACCAAAACAATCAATTTCTTTTCCTAACTGGAAAAGACTACGCCTCAACAAAAACACCCAGCAAAAACAAGAATCAAGAGAGCATCGCACTACTTGACATAACCATAATTTCCCAATTCATTTCTTTTAACAATTTAACTTCCTTGAACCACGGATTTTCAAATCATTGCCCAACACGCCAACTCATTTAACTCAAGTTGGCCACCTCAACAATTAGCTCAATTGAGTACATCATCTACACCATTGTAGATAGACTCTACTGGCCCCGCAAATCATACTCTAACCCAAAACCACGACCAACAAAAGGCTTCGCAACCCACAACAATTACCATGTTCTTAGAAGAAGAGGTAAGAAGAAATAAATTCCAGCATACAGAAAATGGTTATCATCACAATAGCCAAAAGACCAAAAGAATAACAAATAGCAATGAGGTTGGAAAAACACAAGATAAGATCATCTGTACCTCAAATACTTCTAGTACAACTTTTCCTTTCAATAAGAAGCAATTTTCTTTGATTACAACATCCCGCCATTTCCAACAAAGGATGCTTGAAGACCACAACACAAGATTCAAATAAAACCAATAAGATCAATCAATACGCCGCTTACTCGAGCAACATCGACTATGACACAAGTCATAAGGTCCAAAAGATTCCAACCGTAAATCTCACACCCTTCAATGCAATTAGTATTATGGAATTAACAAATTCCTTTATTTTTAAAACATTCAACACCATAATCACAACTACATGCTATCGGTTGTATTCACAACAAGATAAACGTTCTTTACAAAAAAATCATCATATCGTCCCACTCCTTCATATTTTTCCAAAAGGAACACCATTAATCACTTCATCATGTTCTTATTATCCAAATAAGATTCCAACTACTTAATCTAGTTAAAACTAGTGCATAAGCCATCACATTAAAACAAACTCTTTAACAAGATGATATTAGAACATAACAACCTCACAAAACATGCTAGTATGAATCTCTTATTAGATTCCATACATTTATCTCATCTCGATGCTCAACTCTAGTTTAGTAACAAGTAATTACACTCTAGCCATTCTGTCAATAATTGATTATTAATTTTTCATCAGCATAGCATTAATGATCCTATCTCTAATTTGCAATCACAAAGACAATAAAGAGCATGATTCGATACTCCACCTTATGTTAAGATATTAAAATAAAAATAACTTTAAACATCAATAATACCAGCTTTATAAGACAAGATTCCGCAAGTCAAATCATCCACCTTCATCCATTTCTTTATACATAATTCAACAATTTAGCATGGTAAAAGTTACATAACTTTAACAGTTGTACATGCTCATCAAGTATGTAAAGAGAGGACATAATTAAGGTTAATCTTATTAAGGCAATATTCCAACACCTCCTTACTTGACCATCCCGAATGGTCAGATTAATTACTTAAGATCAGTCAATCCAATCTATCCAACAAGTTGGGAAAATTAAACAACTACAATAGTCAATCCAATTGTTTTTCATAATCCTTAATAAATGCATGAGTTCTACACATGTATCGCTAAATTCTTAGCCACAAATCTTCAAGAAACTACAACAGGACAACATCATATTAATCAACTTCACTTCTAAAGATGTTAGTAGAAATTAATGATGTACCACACTAACTTTTCAACTTGATAATTCACAATCTATCAATTATTTACATAATTACCACCTACTACTTAAACACAACAAAACAACATAAAGGATTTTAACACTCCCTTCTAGGAGAAAATCAAACTTCAAAAGTCGAAATAACTCAGAAGAAATGCATAGAGCCAATGCTTCCACAAGTTAATGAACTTCCCACGTAAGCTTTGATTCTCTCTCAAAATATCAAACGAAATACAAGAGTCATGTTTTCCAGCAAGAAAGATGGAACAACGCGGAAAAATACCAGTCTCTCCAAAGCCTTGCTCACGAGCGATCAAACAACCCATCGATCAGAGAAGAAACAATACTTGGCCTCAAGAACAATTGGAGGCCTAGTGACACCCAACAACTGCAATAAACAGCTAACCCGAGAGAAAAAATCATTAACTGCAATAGGCCAAGAATCGGCCAACATCAATTCAAGGAGGATAACACTTTTCTAAGAAACTTACCCATGACATCCGCAACTAAGTTACCCGAGGTAACTGCATCAATATCCCTGTACCACGAATGGGGGTAAAAACTGGCAATGCCCAAGGCAACAGCCGCAAACCCTACCTCTTATCATTGACTATCCTCACTCATAGCAGTCATAGAAACAACACATAAACATACAGGATTATCTCATAGCATGAATAATCAATATAACATGTCAAAGCACGAATGCAATGCTTGACCCATCCCATCCCATCATGCACCGGTGTGTCAATTTAATATTTTTAATTACCACGGACCTAAAGCCCGCTCGATACTAAACTGTAACACCCCAGGATCCACATTACCCTGGAATGCTACTTAACCACTCTATGACTAGCCAATAATTTCAAGACAAAATTAATTCGGCAGCAACTCTAGACAAGAAGCACTAAGCGGAAGCATAAACAACTAAGGGAATAAAGATGACGGTAACAAGTTCAATAATTAAACAACCTCTAGCAGATTAAACAAAGAATGGTTCACAAGTCCATCCTTATTTAACAACATAATCATCCACAAATAGTTAAGCATTTGGCTAGAATTTCATCGTCTTTATTACAACATAGGTTGATGAACCAAGTGCATTATTGTGGTGCCGCTATACCCATCCCATGAATGTTCAACAATCACCAGAGGGGAAACAAGGTGAGATAAAAATCTCAGCAAGCAAAACATTTAACAGCTAATCGGACTACAAATAAATATACAACATCATTAAAGTATCCATATGTCCACATCCATAATGTGAATCCACATTCATTTACAAGCTAATTAAACTACAAAGATATTAAGCATCAATATCCAATTCTCATAATGAACACAATTATATCCTCAACCATAGTTACTACCAAAGATAGTAAAATATTAACAACAAAATCTTGATCAACCGCTTCATATTATTCACCACTACCACTACCAATGACAATAGAGTATTAACATGTTTTACCTCATAACTTTACTATTTCTCACATCCACAACTGCTATCAACGATTACCACAAGAGAGAAGAATCTCATGCCACAATCACAACCTCTACCATACCACAAGGGATAAACCCCATTCCACAACCACAACCACATTACTCATTCCACAAGAGACTCTCATGAGTCAATTTCCACATTGCAACTATGAAGTTGCGTTTGATTGCAAAATAAATTCACCTCAATATCTTGCATGAGAATGCAAATGATCTTTCCACAATGTAATGCATATGTATGCTATGCTCACTGCACCTTTACCCAACAAGGTAAAGGTATGCATCGTTCTGACAATGCACGATGTTGTACCCGATCTGTCGCGGCTATAAGGCGACATCCACAATGCAAATGTCATGATATGTCATGAATGATATGATATGATAATCATAAACCACAAGAATTTAACCACGGAGATCAACAACGTACTCATCATGAATATTTTCTCATAATCCACATGTGTCTCATTAAGCACAATACCAACGTGTCATAAGACCATTACCACATAACCCACACCCGATTCACCAAGATCAAAATCAATCGATCTAGATGAAACTCTATCACATAGACCACCACATGATCATCATGAAAATAACCACAATGAATTATCAACATGTCCACCTTGAGTTTATTCTCATATTCCGCATTTGGCTCATTACGCGAATTACCACAATACTACCCAAACTCATCCAAACATAGCAATTGATTAATATCTTGCTACCACATTCTTACTTAGAAAACATGTAACCATGGCATATCATTTAACACTACGTCAATCATGCATAGTGCAAGTAGTAAGAAAACGGGTTAAACCGTAGCACAACCGCTACATTTACTTGCCTTCCACGATGCGACGCGTTAGCCGCAAAGATGATACTCCTAAACCTGAGGCTTCACCTCCTAAACAGGTAAAATAATTTCAATTAAGACATAATATACTCAGCGCTACTAATCGGCATTCTACATCGCTTACTTGGCGACTCAAAACGACTTTACAAAGCTGAAACTGAAAACAACGTTTCCTGCCATATAACGTTCCTGGACAGCGCACGGTAATTGACATAACTCAAGAACAGGAAGTCAAAAGAGGTAAACCCAATTTCTGTAGATTCTTAACTGAATAATCTACAATACTCTAGTTGACACGATACTCCAATTCGGCCAAAATATTAGGCTAACCATTGTCTGAACTTTCAGTACAGAAACTGCCTACACAAACGAACAGCAAAACTAAAATGACCATAACTTTTAATAGGTAACTCCGAATTGATCGTTCTTTATCAATCTGAAAAGGTTATCGAATTACCTACAATAACCTAGTTGGGTGAACTTTCAGATTCTTCCAATTTCCTATCATATTTTAGGAAATATCCAGACAGTTTATTCTCGTCAGATTTCTGGCAGCAGATACTAAATCGACCATAACTTTTGACTCAGACCTCGGAATCGAGTGATCTTCGCGGCTACTGAAAGATAACGACATAACCCACATATCTCTAGGAGATGGAAACTTAAAATTCAGCCTCTAAATACACGAAAAACCCACGCAAGGTTCTGGACAGAATTGCATCTTCTGCAGCCCAACAATTAACCATCAATTCTAATCGGTTTCGCATCTAATAAGGATTAAACAGCAGGAGGGCATCTCGTTACCCTTGTAGAACCGCTAGAATTCGCTGAACCAAACCCCACACAAACTCTTCTTCTTCTTCTTCTCCTTCTTCTCCTTCTTCTCCTTCTTCTTCCTTGCAAGGGCAGCACCTTGGGATAGGGAGGTGCAGGGGACAGCACCTTGGGAGAGGGAGGTGCAAGGGGAGGAGAGGAGTTGGCCAAGGGAGAGGAGGAGGGGCGGCTGCAAGTGGGAGGAGAGAAAAGGGGAGGCGGCTAGGGTTTGGGAGGTGGCTCCTCCCCTTTGGCCGGCCACCACAGGCCAGATGGGCCAAGGCCCAGGCCCAAGTAGGTGAGAAAACACAGAAAAACCCCTCTCTTTTCTTGTCTTTGCTGAATTCTGAAATTAAACTCTTCCCCGATTAAATAATTCTCTACCGATTAAATTTAATTAACCCGATTCTTGACTTCTCACACTTCCGGAGTATTACACTTTCATCCCATCTTCAAAATGAGAGTATACCAAAATCATACAACATCACTACATCAACTTCTTAAGTTTAGAAGGGGTCTACTACCCAATTGAAAAGCTCCTACCAAAACCCTTTCATTAAGGACACAATTTCATCCAATTATTTCACAATCATGTGGGCATAAGCCACCTATTATATCATATCAGTTCAACTTTTAGCGATGCTTATTATCAAACTTCAACACACAACAGTTATACGACAACCCTTGTTGTTATCAACTGGCTTCGTTATGAAATCTAGTTGCTACTTATTTTCCTTCCCAAATCACATAGATATTAACAAGCACATATTCAACTGTTCCTCCTCACATTGGATTTCGGCAAAAAAAAAATACACTAAAACTTCAAAAATTGAAATCTTCTATCGATCAAGAGTCTCAACAACACTACAACCAAATTCATCGCGTCATCCCACATAGAAGAACTACATAGAACTCCTCCCATAATTTCTAGATCCACCGATATTCAATCCATTCAACCGGTTGTACAGAATTCTAATAACTAATCATACTAGGGAATATGTAAATATGGTATTCCCTCTAATTTTTCCTTTCCACACAATTAAATTAATCCATGGGAACCAAAGAACCCAACAAGTTTCAAAACCTAAACAGTTTTAATGACCAGACTAGTTCATCAAGGTTCCATACTTCTTGATATCTCTCAATCACTACTCATATATACCGTTCATCAAGAACTAGAAAAAGACAACATCATCCTAATCAATTTCACTTCCAAGGTTACTAATTAATATTAATTATTCACCATACCAATGACTCAACTTGATATCCATACCATATCGAGTTATTTGATTACAATCTCTGATTTAACCATAACAAGGCATCAGAAAAGGATTTTAGCAATTTCCAACAGAAAAGAGATGCATTAAACTTCATCACTCGGAATAATCCAAAAGAAATACATAGAGCAAAAGTTTTCTCATGTTAACAAACTTGCAATAGAAACTCTCATTACCCAAACTTTCAAACGAATACATGAGTCATTCTTTTTCAATGAGAAAGAAGAAATAACCATGGAATTATCAGTAATGCCAATTGAGGACGATCACAAGTAGTAAAGACAGCTCAACAATCGAAAAACAATACTTATTTCAGAGAACCATTAGAGACCATTGAAACACAACCATTACCATGAACCACGAACCCAAGAGAAAATCATCATCCACCACAAAACAAGAATTTGCCAAGATTTGAGGTCAAGAAGGAAAACAACTTTCTAAAACAACTCACGTTCAACTCCTGCAACTATGGTATTCGGGGTAACTACTCTATTCGTCTACCACGAACGGTGGTAAAACCAGACAAAGTCCAAGGCCGCAACCACGGTCTCCACTTCTTAACAACCATTACCGACACGCATAAACAATATAATCAAATATGATTATACATGATCATCTCATGGCAATCATAGAATAGATTCATAGATATAGAATATCATAACATATCATTTCATAGATTATCAACAAGAAAGACAGAGGCAATTCAACAATTGCTCAACAAATGAAACATAACAACGAGATAATGCCAAGCAATGTAATTCCTAACCCACCCACTGTGTACAAAGTGTGTCAATTTAATATATTTTTTCTATTAACCACGGACCTAGAGCCCGCTCGATACCAATCAGTAACACCCCATCTCAGCATTGAGCCTGGAATGCTACTAAAATTAAATTAGACTAAACTAAACTAAGACCAATTACAAATTTTCGGCAAAACCTCCTTTGTATAGTCAACAATACCGAGGTTCCAACAATTAATCATGGCACTTATCAATATCTTCATAATCAAGGTTACACAAGCTTGCAAGATGATCGAATAAACAAAATCCAGACTTGCTATTCTCATTATCACAATTAACATAAATACTCAAAACCATCTATGAGTGATTCTCAAACAGTTTACTTAATCTTGATGTGTAATTAAATGGCAAACGCCTTATGGTCGTGAGGTAGTGAGTGCATCCAACATCTACTCCCTCCCATGCATGTCGTTCCTGCCAGTTGTACCTAAAACATATCAAAGCAAGGGTGAGCCCAAAGACTCAGCAAGTATCAACAAGACTATAAACAAAAACACAAGCATAGCAACAATGATCCACAATAACGTTACACTACTCATAGCTTTCATACTCATGGAATGCGATCAATGCAATGCACCTTTTGAACTTTATCTCTTTCGCATTTTACCGTAATGCGGGTATACATCCGTCGATGTATACCCTTGCTCGTGCCCTCCGCACGGGGACCAAGAGCCTATACATCACATGTATAGGGACCTTTTCCCATCATCTCTATGATGGGGATCTCTTTATTCATTGCCCACATTCCACGAATGTGGGGACCTCAAGCCCGTCATCTACATGACGGGGACCTCGAACATGCATAGTCACCACGTGACCAATCCTCCAATATGATTGCATGATGCACATGAACAAAATTTTAAACCATCATACATATGGATTCACAACAACGGCGTGCATGAATAAACTTATTCATACTTGAGCATTCCTCATCATTGACATTCTTAGCATTCTAGTATCCATGAATAGCACATATATTCATAATACTAGCAAACATGAACAATCCTTCATGAATAATAATTAATCATATCTCAAATATTTACCATCCTTAATCATACATGTCACACTATCAACCTTGCATGGTTAGTACGCATCAAAGTACTAGCACCTTCTATCAAATATTCATACATATTCTCTCAATCAGAGTACTTGCATTCACCAGGATAAAATTGGAACTCATCACAATAACATCAACTTTAACTATAACTAGCATTCATCAAGATAAATGGAAACTCATCACATTAACATTCATGCATGGCTATTACGAGCAAAACATAAACACTCTCAGCATACAAGCATAGATATGCTATAACCCGAATACTTGCCTCAACCGTGCGAGAACGGTGGACGCAAAGAGGGCGCTGCCCCTGGGATCACGCTCCCACCTGAACATAGAGATAACCCAATCTAAGACCAACATACTGGACCAAAAGTATAAATAACAACACAATCGAACTCCCTAATCTCCCAAGCGTTTTCCAATCTTCCAATTTCTAGCGATCGCTTTGGTGATCACTGCGGACAGTCAACTTCTAAAATACATAACTTTCTGCTCAGGAGTCCAAATGGGATGTTCTTGGACTTTATGGAAAGGTAATTAAATTACCTAAATAAACTTAGTTGGGGAGCCCTTTTGATTATGCCAACTATTGCCTCTACCAAGCCAACCTACAGAACAACAATTTTCACGTCGGTTTCTCTGGACAGTACACTAAAACCACCATAACTTTTGCTACGAAGGACCAAATCTTGCGTTCGTTATCTCTATGAAAACGTATGGAAATTACCTACAATTTTCGTTATATTGAGATCCTCTGATTTCGTCTTTAACTAATAGATTAACTCAGTTTTCTACAGACTGTGAGGATGTTGACAGATTAACCAGACAGCGGCACTAAACAATTCATAACTTTCTAACTGTTAATCGTATTTTGGCGTTCTTGGCGGCCACTGAAAGCTAAGAATATTATCTACATAACTCTAGGAGACCAAAACTCCTAATTCGGCCTCTAAACACACGAAACTGACCGCGCAATAATCTGGACAGAACACGATCTATTAAACCGACGCAAATCAATCTACCAAACGACATCAACCGCATTTATTACGTATCAAACAACGAAGAACACGCAACATTACCCTTGTAGAATCGCAGCAAGATGATGAACTCTCCCCACGAAGTTGATCTCCTCTCCTTTCTTCACTTGATCGGCAGCAGGGAGCACCGACGGCGAAGAAGGGAGGCACCAATGGAGGGCACCACCATGGAGGAGAGGTGTGCTACACGGTAACCATGCTACATCTGCGCGCGCACTGTAGCTACAGTGCATCTAGGTTTTCCCCTTCCTTTTATTGGTGGCCTACCCCTCATGGGCCTCTCGGCCAAGGCCCAAGGCCCAAGTTGTCAAAAACTGCAGAAACCCCCCTTTTTATGTCTAATTTCACTTTTGAACGCTTTCTTTCGTAGAATAAATTGGAGTATTACATTAAAACCCCTCTTTCTCCTGTTCAATCGCTTTGCTAAAAGAAATATTCCCCCGATTTTAATTATTCTCTCCCGATTTAATTATTCTCTCCCGATTTAATTTTTGGGGTATTACATAATGACGTTTCCTAAGCAGTGGAATGATCATTGATAGAACTTTTCTGATGTGGTACATGAGCGTGTGTACTGAGGATTTTGAGTTGTTATTCTTGAAAGTTGGAGGTGATGTGATTGCGTGGGATCCATTTTTTTTGTGGTGTTTTGGGTGCCTCCCATCAAATTAATTTCATTAGTAGAAGAAATTATCTAGAGTGTTTGGTGGGACCAATAGAACTTCTCCACAAAGGTGTGGACGATGTATTTCGGTTGGAGCATAACTTGAGGATGTTAACTTAAGAGGGTTGATCTCGTGTGGTATGCGATGAATTAATTCCAAGGTTTGAGAGAAATTTTATTCCTAAAAGGGAAAATTGAGAAACAAGGATGTTTTCTTGATGAGCGGCGCTTTTCTTTTTCGCTTGAGCTTGTGTTGTTGACTGATCTCTTCCGCAATTTGGAGTTGGTGCTGTGTTAGCATGCTTGATTCTTTCCAATTCAGACAAACCAAAAGAAGTATTTGGTTGGGCATTCGAGTGATTTCTCCTTTGGTTTTCGTGGTATTCAATCGTAAAGTGCCTATTTAGAAAGTGGGATTGTTTTCGTGATGAATTGTCCAATTTGGGGTTTTACCTTTGGGTGGAGAGTTAGTATTGCGTGGATATGATGAGAACTCTCTATTTACAGCTTGGATTCTCTTTGTGAATCGGTGGTTTAAGAACCAGATTCATTGTGCACTCTTGTTTAAAGGGGTGGCCTTTGTTAGATGAAGAGTTTGATTTTGAGCATCAACCTTGTTGCACGAGCGTGCGCGGCGGGGCGTGGGCATATGGTGCATGGCGCGTGTGGTCCCGAAGTAGTCATGTGGCATGGCATATGCACCGCAGACTGGACACACGGACATGTACCGAGGGGTGGTTCTAGGCATTTGTTGTGTGTTTTCGTACCAAAGGAGTTTGGTCCAGATCGTTGGTTCGTTTTGATAGATGGAGAAATTAGGAAGTTGGCGATCTCTTTGACCATCTCGGTCCGTGACGCGTGACGTGCAACGCCCGTGTGTTCTGTTGCTAAGTGGTAGCCGAGCGATTTAAAGCTTGGGATTTCATTAAAGACGTTGACCATCGAGTAAGGTCTTACCTCGATCCTCGTCGATGAGTGTACCGGAAAGGATGGGTTGAGTGATAGGACAAATGTCATTGTACGTCTTTGTGTTGTGGTCTCGCTAGTCCGAGAGAGAGGCCACTTGGGAGTTGGAGTTTCAGATGCTTGTGGCGTTATCCGGATTTGTTCACTTCAGATACGTGGTTACCGTTGATAGTTCTCAGTTGTGGTTGTTCTTTCGCGTAGTGTTGTGTGAGGATTCGGGGTCGAATCCTGTTTAAGGGGGGCAGAATGTAATACCCCGAATATCAATTTGAGAGAATGTATTATTCGGGGAAGAGAAATTTATTCAATTTTCGAGTGCAATATAGTTTAGAGAGAGATTTCTCCTAACAAGGAAAGTATCCGTCAGCGATTATGTAATATCCTGTTTAACATTAGAGAATTAATTGAAATGAGAAAGGTATTTAACAGGAATTAAAAAGAGAAATCAGATTTTTTTAGAGGAGAATTAATCTTGGGCTTTTGGCCCACGTTGTTTGGCCCAAGTAGGAAGTTGGTTTAAGAAGGGGTCAACCAAAACCTAGGTCTTTTTACTGTAGCACGCAGCTACAGTACCGCGCCGCCACTGTAGCAACCCTCCTCCCCCCTGCTGCCTCGCCCTCCATGTCGCCCCCTTTGCTGCTCCTTGCTACCGGCCATCGGGAGGTAGAAGAAGGGAGAGAAAGGAGGAGGAGGAAGATCGTCTTCTCCAACGTTCTTCCGCCTACATCCTGGTTGCTGCAAGGGTAACGAATGCCGGGCCTCATCGTTTGATTAGTGGTAGATGTGTTTTGGTTCATTTTTTTATTAGATCGCATTGCTGCGAGTAGAAACTTAAATCTGTCCAGAAGGTTACGTGGACTGTTGCGGGGTCTTAGAAGCCGAATTTGAGTCATCCATCTCCTAGAGTTCTGTAGGTCTGGTTCTTATCTTTCAGTAGCCATGAAGATCACTCAATTCCGAGGTCTGAGTCAAAAGTTATGATCGTTTTAGTATCTACTGCCAGAAATCTGACGAGAATAATCTGTCTGGTTATTTCCTAAAATATGAAAGGGAAATTGGTAGAATCTGAAAGTTCACACAACTAGGTTATTGTAGATAATTCGATAACCTTTTCATATTGATAAAGAACAATCAATTCGGAGTTACCTATTAAATGTTATGGTCATTTTAGTTTTGCTGTTCGAATGTGTAGGCAGTTTCTGTACTGAAAGTTCAAACAATGGTTAGCCTATTATTTTGGCCGAATTGGATTATCGTGTCAACTAGAGTATTGTAGATTAGTCTGTTAAGAATCTACAGAAATTGGGTTTACCTCTTTTCGACTTCCAGTTCATGAGTTATGTCCATTACCGTGCTGCTGTCCAGAAACGGTATATGGCAGGAAACGTCGTTTTTCAGTTTCAGCTTTGAAAACTCGACTTGAGACATCAGGGAAGCGGTGTAGAACGCCGATTAGTAGCGCTGGGTATATTATGTCCTTATTGAAATTATTTTACTTGTTTAGTAGGTGAAGCCTCGGGTTTAGGAGTATCATCTTTGCCGGCTAACGCGTCGCATCGTGGAAGGCAAGTAATTGTAGCAGTGTTACTACCGTTTAATTGGTTGTTCTTACTACTTACAATCTATATGATTCTCGTATTTTGAAGTATTATGCCATGGTTGGTTGACTTACAAATGAGGTGATAACAGCAATTAATAATTGAATGTTTTACTTTGGATATCTTGCGTGTAGTCATGGGGTGGTTGCTTTAGATGCCAAATGTGGATCATGGATATATTTTCCATAGTGACTATGTGGTAGTAGTATAAGTTGATCTTGTTGGTGACCTTATGAAGATGACACTTATGTGGTTTATGAGTATCATATTATTCATAACATATCATGACATTGCATTGTGGATGTCGCCGCTTATGGCCACGATCAGATGCAGACAAAGATCGTACATTGCCAGAGATGCGATGCACACTCTTACCTTGATGGGTAAGAGTGCAGTGGAGCATGGCATGCATTTTCATTAAAATTGTGGATGGAGGAAATGCATACTTATGCCAATGTTTGAAATCTTATGAGGCAGGACTCATGTTAGTCCATGTGGTTTATTGAATGAGAAAGTGGAATGTGGTTGCGGTCATGCAATAATATAAATTGTGATGTAGCTTGCTTGTTATTTGAATAACCTGTTAATCAATTTACTTGCTGAGATTTTTTCTCACCCTTGTTGTTTCTTTCCCCTTTCGGTGATTCTTAAGCATTCCTGGGATGGGTAGAGCGGCACCACAATTATGCACTCAATTCATAGTTTTATGCTGTAATAAAGTTGAGAGGAAACTAGCCTAATGACTAGCTATTCGCGAGTGTTCTTTTGATTTATTAATGATGAATTTGTGGACTACTCTTGGATTAAATTGCTAGTAATTGATTTAATTTATTGAACTCTATCCGTTATTATTGTGTCCATTAGTTGTTTTTGCTTCTGCTTATGTTCAGCTGTAGAGTGGTTAGTGGCATTCCAGGGTAATGTGGGTCCTGGGGTGTTACAACGAGTTTCTGAAGCAACCAAATCAGCACCACAAGCGTTTGCAAAAACCACATCTTCAGTTGCTTTGACAGGACGAACTAAGGATATTCAATGCCATCGGTGCAAAGGCTATGGACACATGATGCGGGACTGTCCCAACAAGCGCGTGCTGATTGTACACGACGATGGTGGGTATTCCTATGCTAGTGATTTTGATGATGAAACATATGCTATGCTTGCAATTGACCATGCAGAAAATGATGATGAGTCTGATTATGAGGCAGAACATGTTAGCGCAGAAGATGCTGACAAGTATTTGAGTATTATAGTGCAACGCGTACTAAGTGCTCAAGTTTCTCATATTGAGCAAAATCAGCGTTATAATTTGTTCCAAATCAAGGGCATTGTCAAGGAACGCTCAATTCGCATAATTGTTGATGGTGGGAGTTGCACCAATTTGGCGAGTATGGATATGGTGGAGAAGTTTGCTTTGCAGACCAACCCTCATCCCTACCCGTACTATATTCAATGGTTCAACAATAGTGAAAAGTTGAAGGTAACACGAATGGGGAGAGTACATTTTTCTATGGGTTCATACCATGATTATGTTAATTGCGACGTTGTTCCTATGCAAGCTTGTTCTTTGTTATTAGGGAGACCTTGGCAATACGATACTGATTATGTGCATCATGGTAGAAATAATCAATACTCTCTCATATTTAAAGGAAAGAAAATTGTGTTGCATCCTATGACTCCTGAACAAATTGTTAAAGATGAACTTTCTAGAGCTAGTAGAGAGAAAAATCAGGAGAATGCTAAGAGCGAAAATCAGATTGTAGCAAAAGAGTTTGAGCAACATAAGAAGAAAGAACCTAAAGATGCTCATGTGAAGGATAAAAAAATTAAATTGAAAGGTGCTAGTTTTCTTGCTACCAAATCTGATATGACTGAATTGGATGCTAGTAATTCTGTTTGCTATGCATTAGTTTGCAAAGAAGCCTTGTTTTCATTTGAGGATATACCTTCTTCTTTGCCTCCTACTGTCACTAACATTTTTGCAGGAGTATAATGACGTCTTTCCGAAGGACATACCGCCGGGGTTGCCACCGCTTCGAGGGATTGAGCAACAAATTGATTTAATTCCCGGTGCATCACTGCCCAACCGCGCACCATATAGAACCAATCCAGAAGAAACTAATGAAATTCAGCACCAAGTTCAAGAATTGCTTGCTAAAGGGTATGTGCGTGAATCTCTTAGTCCTTGTGCTGTTCTGGTCATTTTAGTGCCTAAGAAAGATGGATCATGGCGCATGTGTGTAGATTGTAGAGCAATCAATAATATCACCATTAGTTATCGTCATCCTATTCCTAGGTTAGATGATATGCTTGATGAATTGAGTGACTCTGTTGTTTTCTTGAAAGTTGATTTGCGTAGTGGATATCACCAATTCACATGAAATTAGGCGATGAATGGAAAACGACATTTAAAACTAAGTTCGGGTTATATGAGTGGTTAGTAATGCCTTTTGGATTAACTAATGCACCTAGTACCTTCATGAAACTAATGAACGAGGTTTTGCGTGCTTTCATTGGTAGATTTTTGGTGGTTTATTTTGATGACATATTGATATACAACAAATCCTTAGAGAAACATCTTGACCATTTACGTGTTGTTTTTAATGCTTTTCGTGGTGCACGTTTATTTGGTAACCTTGAGAAGTGCACCTTTTGCACCGATCGAGTCGCGTTTCTTGGCTATGTTGTTACTCCACAGGGAATTGAAGTTGATCAAGCCAAGGTTGAAGCAATACAGAGTTGGCCGACTCCTAACACAGTCACATAGGTATGAAGCTTTTTAGGACTTGCTGGATTCTACCGCCGCTTCGTGAAGGATTTCAGCACCATCGCTACACCATTGAATGAGCTCACCAAGAAGGGCGTGCTATTTTTTTGGAGCGCCGCACAGGAGAACGCCTTCACCACATTAAAAGATAAGTTAACACATGCACCACTACTCCAACTCCCTAACTTTAATAAGACTTTTGAACTAGAATGTGATGTCAGCGGAATTGGTTTAGGTGGCGTATTGCTACAAGAAGGTAAACCTATAGTATACTTCAGTGAGAAATTGAGTGAGCCTAGTTTGAACTATTCTACTTATGATAAGGAATTATATGCACTTTTTCGAACTTTGGAAACTTGGCAACATTATTTATGTCCCAAAGAATTTGTTATACATTCTGATCACGAATCTTTAAAACATATTCGAAGTCAAAGTAAATTGAACCGTAGACATGCAAAGTGGGTTGAATTTATTGAGTCCTTTTCTTATTTCATAAAACACAAGAAGGGAAAGGAGAATGTTATTGCTGATGCTTTGTTTAGGAGATATACCATGCTTTCAGAACTTGACTTCAAAATTTTTGGATTGGAGACTATTAAAGAGCAATATGTGCATGATGCTGATTTTACAGATATATTGTTGAATTGTAAAGAAGGGAAAACATGGAACAAATTTGTTATTAATGATGGGTTTGTGTTTAGAGCTAATAAGCTATGCATTCCAGCTAGCTCCATTCGTTTGTTGTTCTTACAAGAAGCGCATGGAGGCGGGCTGATGGGACACTTTGGCGTGAAGAAAACGGAGGATATACTTGCTGATCATTTCTTTTGGCCAAAGATGAGACGGGACGTCGAGCGCTACATTGCTTGCTGCACTACATGTCAAAGAGCTAAGTCACGACTTAATCCTCATGGGTTATACATGCCTCTACCAGTTCCCAGCGTTCCGTAGGATGATATTTCGATGGACTTTGTTTTAGGATTGCCTAGAACAAAGAAGGGGAGCGATAGTATATTCGTGGTTGTTGATAGGTTTTCTAAGATGGCTCACTTTATACCATGTCATAAGAGCAATGATGCTGCCAATATTGCTGATTTATTCTTTCGTGAAGTTGTTCGATTGCATGGTGTGCCTAATACTATAGTTTCAGACCGTGATGCTAAATTTCTTAGCCAGTTTTGGAGAACTTTATGGGCTAAATTGGGGACTAAGCTGCTATTTTCTACTACTTGTCGTCCCCAAACTGATGGACAAACTGAAGTTGTGAATAGAACTTTATCTACAATGCTTAGGGCGGTGTTGAAAAAGAATTTAAAAATGTGGGAAGAATGCTTACCTCATATTGAGTTTGCTTATAATCGTTCATTGCATTCTACTACAAAGATGTGCTCTTTTGAGGTTGTTTATGGTTTTGTGCCTTGTGCTCCTATTGATTTAATGTCTATTCCATCTTCGGATAAATTGAACTTTGATGCTAAACAACGTGCTAAATTGATTCTTAAAATGCATGAGACAACTAAGGAGAATATAGAGCGCATGAATGCTAAATATAAACTTGCTGGTAGTTAGGGGAGAAAACATTTAACTTTTGAACCAGGAGATCTTGTTTGGTTGCACTTGAAAAAAGATAGGTTCCCTGAATTGAGAAAGTCCAAATTGATGCCTTGAGCTGATGGTCCTTTCAAAGTATTAGAAAAGATAAATGATAATACATACAAACTTGACCTGCCTGCAGATTTTGGGGTTAGTCCCACATTTAACATTGCAGATTTGAAGCCATACTTGGGAGAACAGGATGAGCTTGAGTCGAGGACGACTCAAATGCAAGAACGGGAGGATGATGAGGACATTCCTAACTTGGATACAACCGCGTCTACACACACAACTGATCCACAACCAGTGTTACAAGGACCAATTACTCGAGCTCGTGCTCGCCAACTTAATCACTAGGTGAATTCGTTCATAGGTTTATATATTATTGAGAATAGATCGCTACCTAATTCAAGTGATTTAATTCTGCTTAGGAACATGGGAAAGGACCAAGGAGAGGTATGTGGAGTCATGGACAAGCATACAAGGCATAATGGAGGTCATCACGTCACTTTGGATCCGAGCCAAGCAAGAGTTCGAGTTGGGCTCTACTGCGACAACACTAAGTTCAAACAGCCGTGACTTCTTCATATGGACTCCGTTTGGGACGTTCTTGGACTTCATTGAAAGCTTATCAAGTCTACTTTCCAATGGATCCAATCTCAGCTTTAAATTCTAGCCAAGCCAGCCATAATAAATAAAACAATTCACGTCTATTTTTTTGCCCGAGTCAAAAAAGGTGCTGCGCCACCTCCTCTTAGGCCCATGGGCCTTGTAACCCTAGGGGCGTGCGTCCACTTCCCTGGCCGCCACCCCTGGTCGTCTTCCCATATAGGAGTCGCTGTCCCCCTGGCTAGAACTCGGATTTCATTGAGTTTAGGTTTAGCCATTATGCAAACTTCTATCTTCAGTTGTGTCGGACGACCACCTGTCAAGACAACCTTTGGGATCCCACCTTTGATTTTCAATACCATCTACGCTACATTCTTATTCGCAAAATCAGATTGCCTATATTTTATTCTTACTAGTTTTTCGATTGCTCGCAGGAATTGTACCTCGTGTTCAGGTTGATCACGCTTCTAGCACGGACAATAACAACTCAGAGTTGGTTCAACGATTGCTAAGGCGCAAGCGTTGTCATACGGTTGTAGTCGGATCGCGAGAGTCACCTTCACCAAAATCGATAGTTATCAATTGTAACATCCCATTTTTTGGCTTGTGTTTCAAATGTAAGAAAATCAGTAGAAATTAAAACTTTTTGTTACATCATGTATTTCCTGTTGTGCCAAACAATTCTTGTACAAGGGATTATGGAAATACATTGTCACAAGTCTAGTTGATCCAAATCTTGATATTCCAAAAACAATCTTGTCAAAGTTTGTGATCATCCTCTGGAAATATTTTTCCTAAGTCTCTGTGATGGTATGTGACCCCTCTGAAAAATTTCACAATTTTTAGAAATTGTTTGAATATTTTTAGAGGCAGTCAAACATTAAAACAGAGACTTGCAGAATTTTTGGAGATTTATTCACAGTATAAAAACCTCTGAAAATTTTACTCCAGGTTAATATCTGAGTTAGCAAGCTCCTGTAAAAATTTCATAATTTTTGGAGTTAGTTTGCTACCTCAAATAAATCATTCAAAGTCTCTGTTCTAATTTCAAAGTCAAACTTGGTTTTACTGTTACTTGGGTTCGAGTCGGACTCGGGCTCGAGCCAATTGATTCGGTCCAGTCAACTAACTGCACCGAGCCTCTCTTTAAAAGCGCGTTGGATCTCAACCGTTGGATCTAAATCGCACGCCGCGCGTGTAAGACCGGACCTTCCGGTTGCTTGTGCGAATGCCAACCGTTAGATCTCCATCCAACCGTTGAGATTCTCCGAAACCTTCGGACCCTCCGGTTGCATTCTTGAATCAGAGCCGTTGGATTAAGATCCAACGCCCGCGTGTTCCTTCGTTGTAAATTGAGTTTGCGACGTGGAGCAATCTGAGCCGTCCATTTCTAATCCTAGGGCTCGGAACCTTTTCGTTGTGTTTTAAAGCCCGGAGGCGTGGCGCTATCTCAGCCGTCCGTGTCTCATCCAACGGCTGAGAATCACCGAGCCTTTTGCGCTGGTCATCTTCTACCTCCGGCCGTGCGAGCACTGTAGGGGGAGTAATGGCAATGTCGTTTCTTGCTCCCTAAAGCCACCCTAGCCGACATTTAGGGGTATGGGAGGTACTCTGAGCCAAGCCATGCCCTATTGCACGTCTACACATCCCTTTTTCCTTGTCGGCCGCGCATTGTGCTCCGTGTTTTGCCGCCCGAAAGTGGTGTGGTGCAAACCCTAATGCTTTCATGACTTTATAAGCACTCTCAATACCTCCTGGCATATCTTTAGACCACCATCAAGCTTCATTCTCAGTATTGGAGCTTAACACCTCAAAAATAGCAAATCGCCATTGTTGACCCGAAGAGCTCCATTGGTGTTCTTGGTGTTCCAGTGGTCCTCCTTCACGTTTCTTTGCCCTAACCTCATCTATTTACTTCCTTGAACGTTTCCCCTCACTTAATTTTGGATTTGATTCTCATGAATTGTCCAATTTGGGGTTTGTTCAAATTCGGCCGAAATTGGTCATCTTCTTCCTCAGCTCAGGTGAGTGCTCCATTTTCCAATTACTTGCTCATGTAGCTTCTGTGGACCTTAATGAAGCTATTTTGATGCTTTGGTATCACTCATTTGGCTCAGGGTGTCATTTTCAAACCTTCTTCCCCAAGTCCGGCGAGCTTCCTCCGTGATCAAGCAACTCCGGCCATCTTTGAAGCTTCTCGTCACTGAGGTAGCTTCTTATTAGTCCTTAGAAGCTTTGGCACCCGCTTCCTTGGACCGCAGTTGAGCTTTTCGCTATTTTGCACTTAGCAGTAAAAGCTCCCATTTTCGTTTTCCGGCTAGCCGGCGTTCTAGTCCCTCACTGCCGGCGAGAATGCTACCATTAGATTCGCAGTGCTATTGCGATTCCATTTTGGGTCTTGTTCGGCGCCGCCGCGGCCAGTGTCGCCGGCGATTTGCCGTTGAAATCACTCGGGTTTTGCCGGCACAGGAGCTCCTGTTTTCGTCACTTATTAGGGTACATTAATTGCTAATCATTAGTTATTAATTATGTCTTAATCATTGTCGTTGAGCCACTGACCAGTGGGCCCAATATCCTTAGATCACTCTCTGGTTCAATCCCGCACTGTTCCGACATCATTAATGCTTAATCATTGCTTAATTAATATGTCGGCATTTAATCAACGTCGAAATCTCCTCCGGTCGTCGACTTGTGGGCGAGGGTTAAAATCAAATTTCAGGAGTCATTAGTGCATAGTTAATGTTAATCATTAGAATCTTTAATCCTGTCCTAACCACCACTCTTAGTCGTTGACATGTGGGCCCAGTGCACTGTGCACGTGGGTTAAACGTTCGCGTGGGTGACTCAAGGTCACTGACATGCGGTCCCACGTGTCAGCATCTCCCTTTGAACTGCGTTCAATATCTACCGTTCATTTTTAGATCTGCGGCCCTGATCTTTGTGTGCGTTCGGACCCTCCGGATGCCTCGATCGTTCTCGACCGTCGATCTTTCGATCAACGGCGGAGATGGTGTATGCAACCGCACCGTCCGGATGCATACACTTGTGTGCGCCGTTGGATCTTGATCCAACGGTGGGCTCCGTTTCGATTTCGCGCGCGTGCGCTGTTTCCGGCGCGCGTGAGCCGTAGGATTTTAGATCAAGGGTTGGGAGTTGTCCACGTCATATTCTTTTAATTGGGTTGTTCTGTCTTTCGGTAAGTATTTGTTTAACAACTGAAAATGATATGAAAATTTAGAAACTCATAACTAATTCATTTTAACTGCTTTTTAGATAATTCCAACGGTAATAAATTATGTTGTCACTTTAGATTATTATAAAAATGGAATTAAGCTTGTTCGAGTAGCAGAAAATTGTATAACTAGGAATAACTTGATTTCTGTCATTTTGAATATTCCAGAAATAGTTTTAGCCTTGAAAAATGCATATCTTTTTCTGCATAAATCCAAATTGTGCAAAACCAATTTTGTTAAATTCTTCTGTTAGTATACTTTCATATAAAATAAGAATTGAGCATGTTCATAATTCTGTAAAATGACTTGCATTAGGTTTACAACTTAGAAAAATCATAAGTAAATGTGTATAACTTCAAATTTAGTAAATCCAACTTTGCTGTTATTAGGATGTCATAATCTACCTACTATAAAAATTTCAGACCTTAGATCATTCTGGAAAATTTCGCCATGAACAGTGTTAATTATTAATTAGATTGTTATAAGGCTGAGAAAGAGCATTCTGCTCATATCTTATGCGTGTTAAGTCCAAATTGCATAATTCTTGTTCCTATCATTGTCTTAGGTCATTCCCTAGCTGTTGTGTTAATTTTATTAGATTTGGATGTGTTTTGTTGTTGGAGTTTCATTTGGTGTTCTTCGTTCTTATTTGCTTATCGCCTTTTTGCGTTAGGTTCCGAAGACAATATTATTAATCCTGATATTGAGCCACAAAGACCATCGATCCTCGCACTTGACCGAGCAAGCCGATGTAGCATTCATTTGATCATTTTGTTCCTACTATTTTCAAATTCTAATATATTGTTTGCAAATTCTATGTATGCATTGCTATGTTGTTTTAAACTATTGTCGATAGTTGGCCTATTAGATGCATTATCGTGAGGAAATGTTTATTCCTCTACTCTCAAGCCTAGGTTACTTGTTGTGATTTTGGGTTATTGGATGGACCCTTGTCACTTAGTAGTTTACGTGTTATTATGCTTAGCCACGCTTAGTTATCGGTAGAAATGGGCGGTTATCGACTTATCGATAACCTTGATCACACAAACTGTTATAATATGTATACTTCAGCCTTGTGCTTTGTCTAAATTGCAAAACTAAAACTGAAAATGAAAACAATTTAGACTTGGGCACAATGGTATGATGGTGTGATCTCTTGGGTGAGATTGGAATGGTGCCCGGGTCAATTAAGGACCGAGCTACTTGTTACACCAAACCAAGCATTTGTGCGTGCTAACCACACTAGAGGGATATGAGACCTCTCTTAGCTGAGTACTTTGGGCTGTGTTAATTAATGAGTCGCGTGGTGGGTTGCATATTTGATTATATGCAACATGGACACGTCTGTAGGGAGAGGAACACCCGTCGAGGCCGGTGTATCTTGCTCCACGTATGGGTCCTTGTGATCCATATTTCGTCGGCAGATCACTAAGGATTAACCCCCATACGTGCGTCTCTTGATTAGCATATTCCATTGGAAAGGGTTCGTAGGACTTAGCCGTGTCGGCATACCAAAGGAAGTGTGCTTAATAGCTTGGCAAAAGGCGATGCAAGTGTGGGTACATTGGTACACCCCTGCAGGGATTAAAACTATTCGAATAGCCTCGTCCTAGGTTATGGACACGCTTGGGGAAGTCTTTCAAGAGCTAGACTACAACCTTTTTAAACATTAAAACTTGATGGGTGGTATGAATCAGGGATTCATGCTATGTTGTGGTGGCTTTGGGGAAAGTCACTTCTAGGTGGATACTTGTACTTATGATTACTCGCTGTTATTTAAATGCTTAAAAACAGATTTTACAAACTGCTGTTCAATCTATTACAATATTGCAAACGAAACTTGCTTTATGCGTCCAAAGAACCATATAACCACATTCTTTTGAATACAACTTTCATGTAGCTATGTATAGGCTTGCTACTCGTAAGTCTTGCGAGTACATTTTTGTACTCACCTGCATTGCTTGTGTTGTGCAGAGGATGATAGTGAGTCCGATGGACCTCACTTTTGTGAGTTGTCTTTGTGGCGATTTAAGGGCGATTAGCTTGGCGGCCCGGTCGGTTGCCCTGTGGTGTTATGTGGCTAACCGGTCGTCTTTTGGTTTAAGCCATCTTATGGCAACTTTTGCTTCCGCTGTTACTTATTTGCTATCTCTGTCATTTGGCCGGTCGGCTGTGTTGTAATAACTTATATTATGTATGTCTTTTGGTAGACTTGTTATAATCTGTTGTATGGAATTGATGCATGCTTGGCTATGATGTATGTGTCTTTGCTTGTTCAGGAGGCACATATTCATCGAGACGCGGATTATTCTATTTGTGATACTAGAACCAGAGGAAGGTTAAGTATTACAAGTTTAATAAACCGGGGTCTCACATCAATCTCATCAAAAGATTGGGCACCCCGCCTCCATCACTCTCTCTCGGATTGATGAGACCACAACACATTGACATAATACGACGTTTGTCCTAACACTCAACCTGACATTTCCAGGTGCACTCACCAGAAGAGACTCGAAGGTAAGATCTTGCTCGATGGTCAACGACATTGACGAAAACTCAAACTCTAGATTTCCCAGGTACTCACTCGGTACCAAAACATACCAAAAGTTGCGTATACCGCGTATGGCCCCGAGACGGTCATAGCGATACGCTATCCTTCCAAAATACAAAACACCCAGAACTGTTGTCTCACTTCTCATTCGAACTCTTCATCTAACTAGTGGCACCATCTTTAACCAGGAATACACAACAGAACTCGTTTTTTTAAACAATAGTTTTACAATGAGAACCCAACTGAAAATAAAGAGTTCTCAACAAAACCGTGTATTACCAACTCCCCACCAAAAGGGACAAATCCTAAATCGAAGATTCATTACGAAAAATTTTCCACTTTCTAATTAGGCAGTGTGCAAATAAACACCACGTATGCCAAAAGAGAAGTCAATCGAATGTCCAAGTCAAACTATTTTTTTCTGAACCGGAAAGAACAACCATACCAATATAAAGCCAACTTAAATTGTGAATGACCTACGTCATAACACACAGCTCAACCAATAATCATGAGGGTGTTTCATTACCCAAGGAAACATTCTTTTCTCGATTTCTCTTTTAGCAATAGAATTTTTTTTCTCAATTTATGAAATTCCAATCATCACATCACACTCTAACTTATTTATCTTAAATTGGCAACCTCAACGCCATGCCCAAACTGAATACATCATCCACACCTTTGTAAAGGGGCTTTATTTACTCCACAAAAACTTACTCTTACCAACTCCTCTACTGACGAAATTACTTTAACCGATGACTCCCAACGCATCTTAAAATAGATTTCACACACAATCACATCACCTCAATCCTTTAATAATAATCAACTCAGAGTTCACATCACACATTCTCAGGTACTGCACCAAAAGGGTCCTATCAATCATCATTCCACTATCCGAAATCCACCCTTGTTATACTTCCTCTACACAAAATCCCTGGGTGACCAAAGTCCTAGCATAAAAAATGTGAAGCCCAAATTTAACCTCCAAGACTCCTACAATGAACTTCTGGTGTAAATGATAGGGAAATCCTCAGATACGATAACTAAAATTCCCACAATCTAACCATACTCGATCATCAACGTCAATAGATAAATATATTCTTAACCAAATTATCCTTTGAAAGATTCTATCTCCAATAGAGTTACTCATTGAAACAAAGCCATGCCTGACAATAATCCAACAATCTCTCCTATCTCATTATTTGCTTTAACGATTAGATTACTTTGCTAATCTTTCTCTCATTACACTACACTGTCATATTTCACCTACACAACCATGCAATTTACCCAGTCGCAATACTCTAATAAACTGATCAAGATTTCTATTCTTTCGATAATTCTAAAATTCCACTCAAAATGAACAAAAGATTTTGGACCACAAATCACTATAGGTTCTATTACTTGTAACAATGCAATTAGTTTAGCCCCAAAGATAAACATTCTGTGAAACTAAGATTCTCTCCAAGAGTTATACACAAAATCAATTCATCCTCTAATGCTCCTCAAATTACTTACAACCCAAGGTCTCACAACAACAATTAATAAACACCTCGAAAGACCCCTATGAAACGAATAGGTTGATTCTTTCTCAAAATAAAAGGCAAAGGAAAACAATTTTCAGCAACTAGAAAAACGTCTACTACTCACAGTGAACATAGGACCAAGGGATATAGTCAATTAGGCAATAAACTCCGAAAACATAAGGGGAGTCTATAGTAGAGGGCACAAGTTCCGCATGAAGAGAAGATCAAACTCCAAACAAGAAGAAGGTATTGCCTTTGAAAATCAGGAAACTCTCTTATGGGGCAAAAAGCATAAGGTTTAGGAACACTCAAATAAACCGCAAGTTACAAAACATGACTTCAATCTCAAATACTTCTACTTCACTCTTTTCTTTAACAAGAAAAGTTATTTTCTTTAACAAGAAAAGTTATTTTCTATGATTACTACATCACTTTGATAGCTCAAACAAAATAAGCTCTTAAGACCGAATCACAAGAACCAATAAAATCTTTCGACATGCTATTTTACTCGAAACAGTTTCAACTACCACATAATTCATGAACTACAAAAGGTCATGAATGCAAAACTCCAAACCTTTCATCTAACCGATATTATGAAAGACAATCAAATTACTTTTATTTCTAAAAGAATCATCACCACTCCCACAATCACAGCCCCTTGCAGACAATCTTACTAACATCAAGAATAATTTACTCTTAACACGAATCGCCAGTGTTTACTCTTCCATTATAAAGCCCTTAAAGGCTCACCAAATTGTTACATACAAGTTTATCATCTCCTCCTCAATTTGAGAGTATACTAAAATCTTACAACCTCACTACAACAACCACTTATTTTAGAGGAAATCTACTACACAATTTAAGAAGTTATACCAAAACCCTTTCACCATAGACATGCTATCATCCGACTATTCTACAATCATGTAAGTATAAGCCACCTATTAAATCACATCAGTTCAACTCTTATAGATGCTCAACACCAAGGTTGTGACACAACAGTTGCACCCCAACTAGTGTTGCTATTAATTGGCTTCATTATGAAGTCAAGTTGTTACATACTTTCCTTTGTGAATCACATGAATATTTATAAACTTTAGATTTTGCCAAAATCACGCTAAAATTTCAAGAATCGAAACCTTTCATCGATCAAAAGTCTCAACAACACTACAACCGAATTCATCACGTCATTCTATATAGAAGAACTATCCAGAACTCCTCCCATAAATTCTAGATCTACCGATATTCAACCCCTTCAACCTTTTGTACACAATTCCAATAATTAATCATACTAAAGAATATGTAAATTTATCATTTCCTCCAGTTTCCCATTCCACACATTTAGATTAATCCATTGGGACCAAAGAACCTAACAAGTTTAGCAACCTAAACAATTTTAATGACCAGACTAGTTCATCAATGTTCCATACTTCTTAATAACACTTTTGACTCCGATTAGGTATGGACATACTCTTAGTCACAACTCATAATTACAGTTCATCAAGAACTAGTAGAAGACAACATCAACTTAATCAATTTCACTTCCAAGGTTACTAAGTAATATTGATCATGCACCACACCAATGACTCAGCTTGTTACCCATACCATATCAATTTATTTGATTACAATCTTAACACTTTTAACCATAAAAGACATCAGAAAAGGATCTTAACACTTTTATTCAGAAAAGAGATGCATTAAACTTCAACACTTGGAATAATCCAAAAGAAATACATAGAGCCAAAGCTTTATCATGTTAATGAACTTGCAACAGAAAACTTTCATTATCCAAAATATCAAATGAATAAATGAGTCATATTTTCCAATAAGAAGGATGGAACAACCATGGAAATATCAATCTCACCAATTAAAAATGATCACGAGTAGCAAAAGCAACTCAATAGTAGAAAAACAACAATTATTTCAGAGAACAATTAGAGATCTATTGAAACCCATCAACTACAATGAACCACTAACTCAATAGAAATTCATCAACCACCACTAGACAAGAATTAGCCAATTTCAAAATCAAGGAAGAGAATAACTTTTCTAAAGAAACTCACGCTCAACACCTGTAACTATAGTACTCGGGGTAACTACTCCCCTATTCCCACACCACGAACGGTGGTGTAACCTGGCAAAGCCCAGGGCCACAACCACGACCTCAACCTCTCAACCTCAACTATCATCACATATAACTAAGATAATCAATTATGAGTATACAAAATTATCTCATAACAATCATATAATAAATTCATAGGTGTAGAAGATCATATCATATCATAGATTAACAATACAACATAACAGAAACGGCAATGTATTGCTTGACCCACCCCATCCTCTGCTGTACGAGTGTGTCACGTTTTAGGTTAATTAACCATTTAACAAATTTTAGCAAATTAAATTACCTAAATTGTTAACCTATTCACCACGGACCTAAAGCTTGCTTTGATACCAACTGTAACACCCTAGCTATGCGAAAGCCAAAATGTTATCTAAGCTCTATCACAAAGCCACAATACAGCTTACTATCAACACTTTAACAACTAATGAAGGTTACAGATCAACATACAAGAGAACGGATATAAAATTTGTATTAAAATTTTAGCAAACTTAAGAAACTTTGCTTGTCCAATCAATAATATGCTACTCAAGAGAAACTCTATCAAGAATAATTGAAATGAACATAAGGCATAGTCTAGTTCAACCAAATCATAACAATGGACGATAGCAACCATCATATCGCCATTTATTACAATCCCAAAATTCTCAACTAAATGATAATAGTAGGCTCATTAAATAAAAGTGAAATATGTGAAATGAGTGAAGTTATCCATGTGACTACTCCCTCCCAAAAGCATGCCACCTTCAGTGTTTACCTAAAGCAAACAAACTAGCAAGAGTGAGTCCACGACTCAACAAATACAATTGAACAATACAGAAAACAATAGAACAAATATATGTCATTTCCAATATTTGAATACATAAATAAAATGCCAAGAAACTTATGCAGATATGAAATGCGTGCTCTTCACTTCTGCTTATACTGGTATAGCCAGCGAACACCCGTCGGTGTTCACTCAGGCCCGCATTATCCAAAATGCGGGGATCCAAGGCACGTATGAAGAATATTTCATAATGGGGATCCAAAATGATAGGTCTTACTTGCCCATATTGGAATTATGGGACTTCTCTACCCACTCCCGTGGGGAATCATGAATCAATGAATGAAATGTAAAACATACTCTCGAAGAATCATGGTATAACAATTATGAAAGTAAATAAGTAATACTGGAATTAATCATAACTCGTGAAGACTACTCATTGCATAATCGTCAAAAAAACTTGAACAAATAACAATCAAGACAATTCAATTGTACTTGCCATTCGTGTTGCGACGCGTTAGGAGGCAAGGAAGATGCCACTAATCCTGAAGCATCTCCGCTTACACAATTAAGTTACTCAAAATAAGAATGACATGGTAACATGACACTATGCGCAATGCTCTACAACGCTTTCCCCAAGAACCCAACATTTAACTATTTGATCTACTCAATTCAGACAATAAATTATCAGGAACCTATACTGGACAACGGCCTTATAAATTACATAACTTTCGCTCTGTAAATCATAAAAATGCATTCTCAGATTCTATGAAAATATAACAAAATTATCTACAATAACCTAGTTGGCGAGATCCTCTAATTCTGCCAACATCTGAGTCTAATATTCAATTGAAAATCTAAAGTTACAATCTGACAGACAGACAAGATAGCAGCACAAGAAATGCCATAACTTTTAATTGGTTGAACCAAATATTGATTTCTTTATTAATATGTAAAGCTAAGAATATGAACTTCAAAAGTCTAGTTGGGCCGATCCTCAGATTATGCATTTAACAAAATTTATCCAACAGCTCAAAACTACCGTCAGAATCTGACTTACACTCTGGACAACAAGATTAAAATATACATAACTTTTGTTCTAAAAATCCAAAAAGGGTGTTATTTAAAAATCCTGAAAACTAATTAAATTACCTACATAAATCGTGTTGGGAGACCCCTGAATCAGCCATTAACACATCCTTACTTAATAAACAAAACGACTACTATAATTCGTTAGGATTTCTAGATATCAGTAAAGAAACTGACGTATCTCCCAAACCACAACTCCGAATTAGGTGATCTAAGAACCTATAGAAAGCTGAAGACAATCCCCACAAATCTCTAGGAGACCCTAACCTCCAATTCTGAATTTAATTATGCGAAAACTGACGAGCAAACAGGGTACAGATTGCTGATTCTAATCACAACAGTTCAACGATTCTCTAATCGATGGCAATTAAGAATCTAACTTGATCCAAATAGCGAGGAGATGATCATTACCCTTGAAGATGCGTGAGCCCACTGAATCCCCTGTGAGGTCCTCTTCTCCCCTTTGTCTCCCTCTCCTCCATCTTTCTCTTTGGCTGACAGCAATAGGAGAGCACCACCAAGAGGGAGGGGAAAAGCAATGGGGTGCAAGGGGGAGGGTCTCCACTGTAGAAAGGCACTGTAGCGGTGGCGGGGGGTACTGTAGCAGAGCGTGCTACAGTAGAGGCTAGGGTTTTCTCCCTCCTTTTATTGGTGGCCGGCCCCTCATGGGTGTAACACCCCAACTCTCAATGAGCCTGGAATGCTACTGGAATTAAACTAATCTAGCACAAATTACAAAATTTCGGCAGAGTCTCCTTTGTTTAATCAGCTCTACCGAGGTTTCAACAATAAATCATGGCATTTATCAATAATAACTTCATAATCAAGTTCAATCAAACTTGCATGATAATCGAATGAATATAACCAAGAGTGGCAAATCTCATTATTACAAATAATCAGATACTCAAACCAAAATAAACATCTACTCCAACAGTTTAATTATTTCTGAGATGAAGCTAAGTGGCAAACGCCTTAAGATTGTGAGGTAGTGAGTGCATCCAACATCTACTCCCTCCCATGCATGTCATTCCTGCCATTTGTACCTAAAACAGATTAAAGCAAGACTGAGCCCAAAGACTCAGCAAGTATCAACAAGGCCATAAACAAGAGCTCAATCATAGCATCGATAATCCATAATAACATTACAGTAAACATAGCCTTTAAACTTAAGAAATGCGTCCAATCCAATGCTCCTTTTGAACTTTATCTCTTTTCGTATTTTACCGGTAATGCGGGGTATTCATCCGTCAATGAATACCCTTGCCTGTGCCCTCTGGCACAGGGACCAAGAGCCTATACACCACATGTATAGGGACCTTTGCCCATCATCTTAATGATGGGGACCTCTCTGCTCAAAGCCCACATTCCACGAATGTGGGGACCTCAAGCCCGTCATTGCATGATGGGGACCTCAACTATATAAACTTGGTTACCACATAACCAAGACTCAACATGCTCAAAACATGCATATGCACCATGACAACATCTTTCACATGTAAGAATTCAACGTGTTCACATAAACATATAAGCATTAACAACATGTGAAAGAATTCTTTAACCATAACTAGCAGTCATCAAGATAAATGGTAACCCATCTTATTAACATGTATGCTTGGCTAATACCAACAAGACACATCACAATTTCATCATGCAAGCATAAATGTGCAATAGCCCGAATACTTGCCTCAACCGTGCGAGAACGGTGGACGCGAAGAGGGTGCTGCCCCTGGGTTCACGCTCCCACCTGAACATAAGATAACCCCAATCTAAGACCAACATACTGAACCAAGAACATAAGAACAACACAATTGAACTCGCTAGTCTCCCAAGTGTTTCCCAACTTCTAATTTTCTAGCGATCGATTTGGTGCCTGCTGTGGACAGTTAACTTCTAAAATACATAACTTTCTGCTCAGAAGTCCAAATAAGATGTTCTTAGACTTTATGAAAAGGTAATTAAATTACCTAAATAAACTTAGTTGGGGAGCCCTTTTGATTCTGCAAAATACTGCCTCTACCAAGCCCAACTACAGAACATCAATTATCACGTCGGTCCCTTTGGACAGTACACTAAAACCTCCATAACGTTTGCTACGAACGTCCAAATCTTGCGTTCTTTATCTCTATGAAAAGGTATAGAAATTACCCACATTGTTCGTTATATTGAGATCCCCTGATTCTCCTTTTAATTAGCAATTTTAATCAGTTTTTTACAGACTGTCCAAAAACTGACAGATCAACAGGACAGCGATACTAGAAAATTCATAACTCCCTGACTGTTAATCGGATTTGGGCGTTCTTAATGGCCATTGAAAGCTAAGCACATAACCTACAACTCTCTAGGAGACCAAAACTCCTAATTCGGACCCTAACCACATGAAATGGACCGCGCAAGCTACTGGATGAATCTGCAATTACAGCGGGCAGATTGCAACCCAGCCAAAAACTACCCGATTACTCTTCTACGACTAATTACCCAACAACAAACGACGCGTTACCCTTGAAGCAGCTGAAGATCGCAAACCCCGGATGGCGATTCCGCTCCCTTCTCTTCTCCCTTCTTTCTTCCCTCTTTTCTTCCCCTTTGGCCGGCTGCAATGGGGCTCCTTCTTCTTCCCTTGGATGACAGCAATGGGGGGAATCCTTGGAGAGGAACTTGGGAGGGCGCAAGGGAGGAGGCAGCCAGGGAGGAGGGCGTGGGAGGGGAGGAAGGTGGCGGCCACCAAAGGGGAGAGGGGTGGGCGTGAGAGAGGGGGGAAGAGTGCGGCTAGGGTTTGGAGGGGGGGAAGTGGCGCCCCCCCTATTTGGCCGGCCACCCCCTAGACCACATGGGCCGGGGCCCAAGCCCAGGTTGTGGTAATTCAACGGTTAACCCCCTCTATAAAGCTGAAATGTGAAATTTCCGTTGGTCCCTCCCGAATATCCATTGAATTCTCTCCTGAATAATTAATCTCCCCCGATTAATTGCTCAACACACTTTCGGGGTATTACAGTATACCCCCCTTAACAGGATTCGACCCGAATCTAAACGCCAATCCTCAAAAGATAAACCGGGACTGGTAACTTAACAACAAAGAATGATGAGGACATCACTCTTTCGGATACACGCACTACACAAAAGCCTACAGATCCAGTTGCTAAACTACAAGGTCCTATGACAAGAGCTCGTGTGCGTCACTTAAATTATGATGTGAGCTCGTTTCTAGGTGCTAATAATTTATCTATGCAGAATGGTATACTACCTAATAATTGTGATGATCTGTTGTTACTTAGGAATAATGGATCCCCAAGGTCTATGACCGAGTCTACACCCTACGACTGGACTCCGCCGCGATACGACTGTGTCTCAAGCCCCTCGACAAGGTTTGCCAGCCCTACGACCAGTCCTGCCAGCGCTACGACCAGGTCTCAAGCTCCTCGACAAGGTTCGCCAGCGCTACGACCAGACCAGCCAGCGCTACGACTAGGTCTCAAGTTCTACGACCAGTCTTTAGGTGCTGCGACACCGTTTTGGGCCTAATAGGGTCTTGTAAGCGTGTCGGGGTCAAAGCCTAGGTTGTGTACGCCTCTCCCCATGGTCGCACAACCCTAGGTCAACTCCCTCACGTTCCCCCCCTATAAATATACAACAGCCGCCACAGTGTAGGGTTGAGTTTTTCTTAGATTATTCTGCCACTTTGCAGTTTCACCGTTTATCGGTTTGAGGAACCCCACATTGTGAACTTCATTCATATTCGCAATACAATTCAGATTGCATCTTCTTTGTTCTTGTGAGTTGCTTCGATTGCTTGCAGGGACAATAACCTTCGTGGTAAGGTCGATCGCGTGCGAGCGTGGTCGATAACGACAGTCGTGCGGGTGTAGCGAATGCGCAGGTGACGATCTGGCGGTCGAAAGCCTCAAAGCGTCAACGTCCTCACGATGAAATCAATCGAACCTATCGGAAGATCGGGCCGCCGTAGACTCATCATTTGGTATCAGAGCGAAGGTTGCCCGTTAGGTAATCTCGTTTATCCCCTTTGTTAGTTGTTTCCATCACCTAGAGTCCAGAAAATTGCCCTACAAAAAGTGGTAGATCTTAGTCTTTTCGCTGTCCAAACCACGTTGTGCCTTTCGCAATTTTGTTTTCAGTATTCGCGTTTTTTAGTTCGACTCCATTGTCGGTGTCTTTGTTGCTGGTCTAGTCGTCGTGATCTAGTTTCTAGCGTCGAGTCTTCGCTGTTTTGGTCATCGTGTATCTCGGCTTGTCCTTTGTTGCATCCGTTGCAATTAGGGTTTGTCTTCTATAGCCGAGAATTGAGTCACCACCCCCATCTGACCACTTACTCGAGCCAACATTTCCATCCGACCACCTACTCGGATTCGACCACCCAGTCGGATTCGACCACCTACATCGAGTTCGACCTCCTTCTCGGGTTCGACCACCTGCTCGAGTATTCGCCCCCGACAAGTCTATCTGTTTCTGGTTGCTCTCGGGACACCGTGTCTCATCGACCGAGAAGAAATCCCATAGCTGAAACAGAGATATCTTTTTATTACCTTATTACCCCTGCTCTCCGGAAAAATTTTGTGACCTATATCTATCCTTAGGCCTGAAAAGGGGTTTTGAAGAGTTGTGAGTCAAGGTCACTTGCAAAAAAAAAAAGAAAAGAAAGGGAATCCTAGGTTGGGTTTCGTTAGTCAAAAAAAAAAGAAGAAGAAGAAGGAATCAAAAAAAAAAAAAAAAGAAAAAGAAAAAGAGAATCAAAAAGAAAAAGAGACCACCTCAGTTGGCTCACGACCACCCACCAGAGCTCCACGACCACCCACAGAGATAACGGTTGCTTTGCAATTTTGTTCCTTTGTGTTTGTATCTACCCTATCTTTCGGCTTGCTTTAGCTAGTGCTAGGAGCGCGTTTGGACCAGCAACTGTGACGAGTACTGTGGACTTTGACTTAACTTTGCTAATCTGATTTCATTATTGCTATTCCTTGCTACTAAACATTGCCTGTCCGAGCTCCACGTACTTTTGGCCCTCAGATTTGGATCCTCGCATTCGCCTCCGCCGCAGTCACACATCCCACCCTCTCCGATCGGACCACCTGCTGCAATTTGGTAAGAAATTCATAAGAGCTTGGTAAGACGCTTGAGAGTGTGTGATTCCACCTTCCACCACCTAGTAGTTGGTATGGATAATACATTTGTGTTGTCTTTTGTCTCCTACTAACAATGGCAGGTAAGGAATTGAATGCACAAGATTGTGTTGTGAGGGAAGAGCTTACAAGGGTGTTGGATGAGCACCGTCATGCTATTAATGACGACATCGAAAGGAAGTTTGCAGAGACAAATGCTACACTACAACAGCTCAATGCTAGCATTGCAACACTCAATGCACGTATTGATGGTATGGCCAATCAACCGCCGAACACTGGTCGTGTGGATCCTCAAGGTGCAGTCCAAGACCATGAGATCGACAACGATAATGAGAGGAGCAACCGCGATGCCCTTGATGCACGACAACGGAACCGATTGAACTTCAACTGTCACGGTATGAGAGGTAATAACTTTCCGCAACATAATGCACGTGATAATGATGATCCATATGCTAAAGTCAAGTTCACTATACCATCTTTTGCGGGTGCTTATGATGCTGAAGTATATTTAGATTGGGAGATGACGGTAGAACAGAAATTTAATGCTCACTTAGTTCCCGAAGTGCATAGAGTTAGGCAAGCTACAAGTGAATTTAAAAATTTTGCCATCATCTGGTGGAGTAGAGTATGCAATGATGGATTAGCACCTACTACAGGATGCTTTAAAGGTTGCTATGCGTAATGATTTATTCCACCCTCTTTTAAAAGGGATTTGCGTAAGAAATTGCAGCGCTTAAACCAAGGCAATAGATCAGAGAAGAATATTATCGGAGCTACAAATTAGTATGTTGCGTTGTGATATTATTGAGGATGAAGAGGCTGCTATGGCACGTTTTATAGAGGACTAATACGTGAAATTCGGGACATAGTTGACTACAAAGAATATGATAGTGTTCCTAGATTGTTCTACCTTGCTTGTTTGGCAAAAAGAATTGCGGTGGTCGATGCAGAGGCCAAGGAACAATTTTGGAAGCACGCCCACACCACGATCAACATCGTGGCACGTTAAAACACCCAACCTTCAGCTACGCGGTCTGCTGCCCCCTCCTCGAGTAGGGCGCGTTCAGCAGCACCTCCGACACCAACACATGCACCCGAGGTAAACAAATCTACTAGTGTGCAGGCCCCAGCCAAGAGTTCTTTTTCGGTTGCTTCCACAGTCGACGATCGCGATTATTTGCCATCGTTGCAAGGGAATGGGCCATGTCATGAGGGACTGCCCAAGTCAGCGAGCCTACCTTGCCACCGAAGATGGAGGTTATGTAAGTGCTAGTGATATTGAGGATGAGTATGTGCTTGCAGCTAACATTGCGGTGGAGGAGACGCAGATGCATGGTGATGCCGATGATGTGGAAGAACAAGTAGTCATTCGTCGACACGTGGACTCATGTGAGCCTTGTTGCACAATGAGTGTTGAGCACACAAGTGGAGAGAGCGGAGCAAAATCAGCGGCACAACTTATTTCAATCCAGATTCCTCGTGAAGGAGAGAGCCTGTAGAGTCATCATTGATGGAGGGAGTTGCAACAACCTTGCAAGCTCCGAGATGGTCGAGAAGCTTGGCTTGATCACACAACCACACCCACGTCCCTACTACATCCAATGGTTCAATTCGTGTGGTAAGTTAAAGGTAAACAAAGTTGTGAGAGTGCCATTTTCATTGGTAATTACAAAGATAGTACCGACTTTGATGTAGTGCCTATGCAAGCATGCTCGTTGTTGCTCTGTGAGGCCTTGGATATATGATAATGATGTTTTGTACCATGGTAGAGCTAATACCTACTTGTTCTCACATAAGGGTAAGAAGATTAAGTTGTTGCCTTTAACTCCACTGAAATTGTGAAAGATGAAGTGGAGCGTGCTAGAAATGAAAGAAACACCACCGAACATGATTCGAAAATCAGCAAGTAGCGAAATGTGTTTTCCCATCTAAAAGGGAGAAAGTGGCGCCTAGTTCCAAGGCCGAGGGAATTAAATTGAAGGGATGTGTTATGCTTGCCACTAAATCTGAGCTTGCTGAAATTTGTGATAATGAGCTGCCATGCTATGCTTTGATATGCAAAGATGCTTTATTTTCACTTGAGGATATATCTAGCTCTTTGCCTCCTGCACTGCTAACCTTTGCAGGAGTATGTGGATGTATTTCCAACTGAGATACCCCAGGACTGCCACCTATTCGAGGGATAGAGCATCAAATTGATTTGATTCCGGGAGCGACTTTGCCAAACCGTGCTGCATATAGGACCAATCCAGAGGAGACTAAGGAAATTCAGCGACAAGTCCAAGATCTTTTGGACCGTGGGTAGTACGGAAAGCCTTAGTCCTTGTGCTGTTCCTGTTCTTTTGGTTCCTAAGAAAGATGGAACTTGGCGTATGTGTGTTGATTGTAGAGCCATTAATAATATTACCATAAGGTATCGTCATCCTATTCCTAGGCTAGACGACATGCTTGATGAGTTGAGTGGCTCTATTATTTTCACCAAGATTGACTTAAGTGGTTACCACCAGATTAGAATGAAACGGGAGATGAATGGAAAACGCTTTTAAAACTAAGTTCGGACTATATGAGTGGTTAGTGATGCCTTTGGTCTAACTAATGCACCTAGTACTTTCATGCGATTAATGAACGAGGTTTTACGTCTTTTCATTGGGAAATTTGTGGTGGTTTATTTTGATGATATCTTGATTTATAGCAAGTCACATGAGTTACACTTGAATCATATCGTGCTGTTTTTAATGCCTTGAGAGATTAACGTTTGTTTGGTAACCTTGAGAAGTGCACCTTTTGCACCGATCGAGTTGCGTTTCTTGGTTATGTTGTGACACCACAGGGAATTGAGGTGGATGGAGCAAAGACTGCAGCCATCCAAAGCTGGCCGACGCCCACTATCGTGTCACAAAGCGGAGCTTCCATGGACTTCTTTGGATTCTATCGACGTTTTGTGCGGATTTCAGCACCATTGCTGCACCATTGAATGAATTGACCAAGAAAGGAGTGTCTTTCCAATGGGGACCTACGCAAGAGAGGGCATTCCACTTATTGAAAGAGAAGCTCACCCAAGCACCCCTACTCCAACTCCCTGATTTTGGTAAGACTTTTGAGATTGAATGTGATGCTAGCGGGATTGTGATAGGTGGTGTATTGATTCAAGAAGGTAAACCAGTTGCATATTTCAGTGAGAAACTAAATGGGCCTAGTCTGAATTATTCTACCTATGACAAAGAACTTTATGTTTTAGTTCGTGTGCTTCAAACTTGGCAACATTATCTATGGCCCAAAGAATTTGTTATACATTCAGATCATGAATCGCTAGAACATATTAGAAGCCAAGCTAACCTAAATAAACGACATGCTAAATGGGTAGAATTCATTGAGTCTTTTCCATATGTCATAAAGCATAAGAAAGGTAAGGACAATGTGATTGCTGATGCGCTTTCTAGACGTTATACCATGTTATCTCAACTTGACCATAAGATTTTTGGTTTAGAGGCCATTAAGGAGTTATATGCTACTGATTTGGACTTTAAAGAAGTGCTTGAGCTTTGTAAAGGAGGGAGAACATGGAATAAATATGTGATAATTGATGATTTAATCTATCGTGCTAACAAGCTATGCATTCCAGCTAGCTCCGTTCGTCTTTTGTTGTTGCAGGAGGCGCATGGAGGAGGTTTGATGGCGCATTTTGGAGCAAAGAAGACAGAAGATGTGCTGGCCGCCCACTTCTTTTGGCCAAAGATGAGGCGCGATGTTGAGCGCTACGTGGCTCGCTGCACTACATGCAACAAAGCTAAGTCCCATCTCAATCCACATGGACTTTATATGCCTCTCCTATTCCTAGCGCCCTTGGGAGGATATTTCTATGGATTTTGTTTTAGGATTGCCCATGACAAAGAGGGGGAGAGACAGTATATTTGTAGTAGTGGATCGATTTTCTAAAATGGCACATTTTATACCTTGTCACAAGAGCGATGATGCTACGAACATAGCTGATTTATTTTTTCGAGAAATCATTCGCTTACATGGAGTGCCCAATACTATTGTCTCGGATCGTGACACGAAGTTTTTGAGCCACTTTTGGAGATCACTTTGGAACAAATTGGGGACAAAGTGCTGTTTTCTACTACGTGCCATCCCCAAACTGATGGACAAACGGAGGTTGTCAACCGCACGTTATCCACCATGTTGCGGGCTGTTTTAAAGAAGAATTTGAAGATGTGGGAAGAGTGTTTACCACACATTGAGTTTGCTTACAATAGGTCAAGATACTCCACCATCAAGGTAAGTCCGTTTGTAGTGTATGGTTTTAACCCCGTGCTCTATTGATTTACTACCTTTGCCTACCTCTGAACACATTAATTTAGATGCTAAGAAGCGTGTTGAATTTGTTCTTAAGTTGCATGAAACAACTAAAGAAAATATAGAGCGTATGATTGAAAAGTATAGGGTTCTTTGGAAGTAAAGGTAGGAAAGAAATAACATTTGCACCGGTGATTTAGTTTGGGTGCATTTGAGGAAAGACAGGTTTCGAGTTAAGAAAATCAAAATTGATGCCTAGAGTGATGGACCATTTAAGATAATTAAGAAGATAAATGACAATGCCTATCAATTGGAGCTACCTGCAGATTTTGGGGTTAGCCCCACATTTAACATTTCAGATTTGAAGCCATACGTGGGAGAAGCAGATGAGCTTGAGTCGAGGACGACTCCAATTCAAGAGGGGAGGATGATGAGGACATCACTTTTCTGGATACACGCACTACACAAAAGCCTACAGATCCAGTTGCTAAACTACAAGGTCCTATGACAAGAGCTCGTGCGCGTCACTTAAATTATGAGGTGAGCTCGTTTCTAGGTGCTAATAATTTATCTATGCAGAATGGTATACTACCTAATAATTGTGATGATCTGTTGTTACTTAGGAATAATGGATCCCAAGGTCTACGACTGTGTCTACCACCCTACGACCATCCCCGCCGATACGACGGATCTCAAGCCCCTCGACAAGGTTCGCCAGCCCTACGACCAGTCCTGCTAGCGCTACGACCAGGTCTCAAGCCCCTCGACAAGGTTCGCCAGCGCTACGACTAGGTCTCAAGTTCTACGACCAGTCTTTAGGTGCTGCGACACCGTTTTGTGCCTAATAGGGCCTTGTAAGCGTGTCGGGGTCAAAGCCTAGGTTGTGTACGCCTCTCCCCATGGTCGCACAACCCTAGGTCAACTCCCTCACGTTCCCCCCTATAAATATACAACAGCCAGCCACAGTGTAGGGTTGGGTTTTTCTTAGATTATTCTGCCACTTTGCAGTTTCACCGTTTATCGGTTTGAGGAACCCCACATTGTGAACTTCATTCATATTCGCAATACAATTCAGATTGCATCTTCTTTGTTCTTGTGAGTTGCTTCGATTGCTTGCAGGGACAATAACCTTCGTGGTAAGGTCGATCGCGTGCGAGCGTGGTCGATAACGGCGATGCGTGCGGGTGTAGCGAATTGCGAGGTGACGATCTGCTGGTCGAAAGCCTCAAAGCGTCAACGTCCTCACGAGGAAATCAAACGAACCTATCGGAAGATCGGGCCGCCGTAGACTCATCAAAGAATTAGTACCTGTTGTGAATAAGTCTGGATATAGCTCGCGCATGCGAGACTCCAGTTCCCAAGTGGCCTCCCTCTCAGTCTGCTGCGACCAAAGCACTTTGACATACTTCAAAGTTTTGTTCCTCAACTCTTTTTCTGATCTTTCCAGAATCCGCACTGGTTTGGACTCAAAGGACAGATCATGCTCAATGTTTAGAGGTTCTAATGAAACATGATGCTCCGGATCACGCAGAACTTCCTCAACATGGACACATGAAAAACGTTATGCACCCCACGCATAGACTCTGGCAGATCTAAGCGGTATGCCAACTTCCCGATCCGAGCCAAGATCGTGAATGGTCCTACGTACTTTCCTCTGGTACTGAACCTCACCACACCTTTAGTGGGGGACACTCTCAAGAGCACCTGATCCCCCACTTCAAATTCCAAGTCTCTCCTCCTCACGTCTGCATAACTTTTCTGTCTGCTCTGAGCTGCTAATAGGTTTTGTCTCACCAAGGCCACTCATTCAACCGTCTTTTGTACCCAATCTGGACCCAAAACTGGCTTCTCACCCACGGCTTCCCAGCAAAGGGGTGACCTGCACTTACACCCATACAAAACCTCAAATGGAGCGGCTTTTATGCTTGTTTGATAGCTGTTATTGTACGCAAATTCTGCCAATGGCAACTGATCCTCCCAACTACCCTTCCAGGACAGGACACATGTCCGCAACATGTCCTCCAGGGTCTGAATAGTGCGCTCTGACTGCCCATCTGTCTCAGGATGGAAAGCTGTACTCAGACGGAGTTGTGTGCCCAATGCGCTCTGCAAACTCTCCCAAAACTTGGATACAAACTTGGCGTCCCTATCAGAAATGATGGTCTTTGGCACTCCATGCAATCTCACAATTTCCCGCACATAGATAGGGGCCAAGTCACTAGCTGAATTGGTCGTGCGGATGGGAATAAAATGTGCGGATTTGCTGAATCGATCCACTATAACCCAAACTGCATCCTTACCTCACGGTGAACGAGGTAATGCAACAACGAAGTCCATAGAGATATCATCCCATGGCCATTGGGGAACCTCTAATGGCTGCAATAACCCTGCCGGACGCTTATGTTCTGCCTTCACTTGCTGACAAACGCCACAAGAGGCTACATAATCAGCAATATCCACTTTCATTCTTTTCCACCAGAAGTTTTGCATCAGATCACGGTACATCTTTGTCTCACCCGGATGAACAGTATACGGAGTGCGATGTGCCTCCCTTAAGATGTCATCCTTAACTCCTGCCTTCTGTGGCACACATAAGCGACCATTAAATCGCAAAGTTCCAAACCCATCCAATCTAAAATCTCCTACCTTGCCCAAATCCAGACGTTTCCTGACCCTCTGCAATAACGGGTCACTCTGCTATGCTTCCCGCACGCGCTCTGGAATGGCTGACTTTAAAATCAACTGGGTCTCGGCATGAGCCGTACCTGCATAGCAATAAGATATCCCCATGCGGTCAAAATCCGCAATTAGACAATCCAGTGTAGCAGGCGTCGCCTTGTGACTAAGAGCATCAGCCACCACGCTGGCTTTGCCTGGATGATACTGAATCATGAGATCATAATCCTTGATCAGCTCTAACCATCTGCGTTGCCTTATATTTAGGTCCCTCTGCGTAAAAATGTACTTAAGGCTTTTGTGATCAGTAAAGACATCACAAGACTCACCATAAAGATAATGCCTCCAAAGCTTCAAGGCGAACACTACCGCGGCCAACTCTAAATCATGTGTTGGGTAGTTTTGCTCATGTTTCTTCAGCTGTCTAGACGCGTAAGCTAGAACCTTACCATCTTGCATGAGCACACAGCCCAAACCAACTCGAGAAGCATCGGAGTAAACCGTGAATCGCTTCCCGGGCTCAGGAATAGTAAGGACAGGAGCAGTCACCAACCTCTCCTTCAAAGTCTGAAAACTGCGTTCACAATCATCATCCCACCGAAACTTCACATCCTTCTGTGTGAGCCTGGATAACGGCTTAGCAATGATGGAGAAATCCTGCACAAAACGCCGATAATAGCCTGCCATACCAAGGAAACTTCTCACTTCTTTGACGTTGGTCAGCCTTCCCCATTCTACCACTGTGGAAATTTTACTTGGATCCACTGATATTCCCTTATCATTGATAATATGTCCCAAGAACCCCACTTCAGACATCCAGAACTCGCACTTTTTAAGCTTGGCATAGAACCTATTCTCTCTTAGCGTTTCCAACACCAGCCTCAGATGACGCTCATGTTCAACTTCAGTCTTTGAATAGATCAGAATATCATCAAAGACGACGACAAAATCATCCAGATACTCATGCAGCATCCTGTTCATAGTCTCCATGAAAGCAACAGGGGCATTCGTTAGTCCAAAAGACATAACTTTAAATTCAAAGTGCCCATACCTTGTAGAGAACGCCGTTTTCTCAATATCCTCCTCTCGGACAGGAATCTGATTATAACCCGACTGAAGGTCTATCTTTGAAAATACCTTTGCCCCTCTCAGCTGATCAAATAAATCTTCAATGCGAGGTAATGGATATTTATTCTTGATGGTCAGCTGGTTGAGAGCACGGGAATCGATACACATGCGCCAACTACCATCCTTCTTTTTGGTAAACAGAACCGGAGCTCCCCACAGAGATACGCTAGGTCGAATAAGATCCTTCGCCCTTAGATCATCCAACTGCTTCTTTAGTTCCTCCTGGAAGGGATGTGCCAGTCGGTATGGGGTCATAGAAACCAGTCAAGCACCCGGTACTAAATCAATTCGGAATTCCACTGGACGTGGTGGGGGCATCCCTGGCAGCTCCGCTGGTAAAACATTTAAGTACTCCCGAACCATCGGAATTAATTCTGCAGTCAAAGAGGAACTCGGCTTTCCCACTAGAGACAAAAGAAATCCACTCTTCGCGGCTCAACTACCAGGATACAGACTAGCCAGCACGCAAAGGGAGTAAGAGGGGGCACTCCCCTGAAAAACTACCTCATGCCCAGAAGGTTCCTGCAGGGTTACTGTTTTCCAGAAGCATGATATAACCGCTCGATAGCTATGCAACCAGTCCATACCCAAAATAACATCAAACGGCTCCATCTTCATGACCATCAGATTAGCAATAAAATCTTCCCCATCCAAGTAAATCACACAACCAGGACAAACTGTGGAGCTAGAAAGGATTCCCAGGAGAATTGACTAGAACCGACTGAGCTATAGAATGCATACTCAAATTGGCCCGGCTAGCAAACTCTAACGATACAAAAGAGAAAGTAGCTCCTGAATCAAAAAGAACAAATGCCTCCACTGAGTCCACTAAGAGCGTACTTGTCACCACATCGGGACGACCTGCCGACTCTGCCGTCGGCATGGCATAAGAAACTGCTGCTGGAGCGGTAGGAGCTCCAACACCCTGGTATCGAGGTGCGACAGCTGCTGGAGGTGCTGAAGGCGCCGCAACTGGAAACGGTGCTGTAGGAACCGGTGGCCAAAAGTACCCCGGCGGTGGAATCCCTCTAGGAAACGGAAGGTAAGGCTGCGGCTGACCCCAAGACTGAGTAGGAGTGGCCGCTAACATCTGCACATAACCCCGAGACGAAGCTGCTTGCTCTGGTGCTGACGCCGGTTCTGGCTCCCACTTAATTATACTGGCGGGATTCCGCCGGCAAACCAACACCTTGTGGCCCTCCCGACCACAGTGGCGACAAGATCCAGACCAAGAACACTCCGAAGCACGATGCTCATTGCCACACTTGAAACACTTCATACCTTGCCCTAGGACCGGACGCATTCTGGGAACACTCACTACAGGTCGAGAAGTGGAGGATGACTGTGGCCTTGAAAACCTGGACTTGAAAGAATTCTGCGGGCCCTTGAACTTCTTAGGAACTGGCTTCAGAGATGACCCACTCCCTCCTCCAAAGTTCTTCTTTTGACTGCCACCTGCACCCTCCAGAACCGTGGTACCCCCCTGTACCAGGTAACTCTTCCCCAAGCTGCATCTCAAGTTCCATGCCCCGGGCTTGCTCTACCAGGGAGCTAAAGTCACGCAGTTCCAGTGCCCCCAATACCTGGCGAAACTCCTGTCTGAGCCCTCTGCGAAACCTCTTGGCCTTCTCTGCGTCATCTGTAGCCACCGCTAGAACAAAGCGGATCAGATTGTTAAAACCCGCCTCATATTCCGACACTGACATCTTGCCTTGCTTGTAACTCTGCAACGAGACCTCCATTCTCTCCACAAAAGATGCTGGGTAAAACCTCCTCCGAAATAGCTCCACGAACATCTCCCAAGTGACTGGGCCATGGGCAGCGGTCCTAGCTGTTACGACTCCCTCCCACCAGATGTTCGCTTGCCCCTTGAGCTGGAAGGCCACAAACTGTGCTCTCATCTCAGACGTCATTCCCAGTGCTCCGAAGTGCCTCTCCATGTGACGCAGCCAGTTGGCAGCGTCCACTGGCGTGCCCAACCCGTCGAAGGTATCAAGGCGCAGGGCGTTCCACTGATGCAATCCCATAGTAACTGCCGCGGGTACCACCGCGGGGGCCACCAATGGAGCGGCAACAGGTACAGCCGGTGGAGCCTGATTCTCTTGCACTGCTGAAGCGACCTCTTCCTCTGACCCCACAGGACTAGTTTCCCAGCTACGGAGTTCTGAGCTTCTGGCGGGGGCGTTGCCTGGCCACATCCGGCACCCTGCCAACCACGACCACGACCTCTGCCTCTTGCCATCTCTAAACATCACAACAAGAACAATCAAACATTCAGCACATAGAATAACTAAAGTCACAAGAACAAGTTATATAATAACTACAACACAAGAGTAGTCAAAGATTCAACAGTAGCGTAGCGCAATGCAAAAAGAAACCGAACCCCACCTATTATGCTTAGTGTGTCAAATTTAACATTTCCTCATCCACGCACCTACAGCCCGCTCTGATACAAACTGTAACACTGCAACTCTCAATGAGCCTGGAATGCTACTGGAATTAAACTAATCTAGCACAAATTACAAAATTTCGGAAGAGTCTCCTTTGTTTAATCAGCTCTACCGAGGTTTCAATAATAAATCATGGCATTTATCAATAATAACTTCATAATCAAGTTCAATCAAACTTGCATGATAATCGAATGAATATAACCAAGACTGGCAAATCTCATTATTACAAATAATCAGATACTCAAACCAAAATAAACATATACTCCAACAGTTTAATTATTTCTGAGATGAAGCTAAGTGGCAAACGCCTTAAGATTGTGAGGTAGTGAGTGCATCCAACATCTACTCCCTCCCATGCATGTTGTTCCTGCCATTTGTACCTAAAACAGATTAAAGCAAGAGTGAGCCCAAAGACTCAGCAAGTATCAACAAGGCCATAAACAAGAGCTCAATCATAGCATCGATAATCCACAATAACATTACACTAAACATAGCCTTTAAACTTAAGAAATGCGTCCAATGCAATGCTCCTTTTGAACTTTATCTCTTTTCGCATTTTACCGGTAATGCGGGGTATTCATCCGTCAATGAATACCCTTGCCTGTGCCCTCTGGCACAGGGATCAAGAGCCTATACACCACATGTATAGGGACCTTTGCCCATTATCTTAATGATGGGGACCTCTCTGCTCATAGCCCACATTCCACGAATGTGGGGACCTCAAGCCCGTCATTGCATGACGGGGACCTCAACTATATAAACTTGGTTACCACATAACCAAGACTCAACATGCTCAAAACATGCATATGCACCATGACAACATCTTTCACATGTAAGAATTCAACGTGTTCACATAAACATGTAAGCATTAACAACATGCGAAAGAATTCTTTAACCATAACTAGCAGTCAGCAAGATAAATGGTAACTCATCTTATTAACAGGTATGCTTGGCTAATACCAACAAGACACATCACAATTTCATCACGCAAGCATAAATGTGCAATAGCCCGAATACTTGCCTCAACCGTGCGAGAACGGTGGACGCGAAGAGGGTGCTGCCCCTGGGTTTACGCTCCCACCTGAACATAAGATAACCCCAATCTAAGACCAACATACTGAACCAAGAACATAAGAACAACACAATTGAACTCGCTAATCTCCCAAGTGTTTCCCAACTTCTAATTTTCTAGCGATCGATTTGGTGCACGCTGTGGACAGTCAACTTCTAAAATACATAACTTTCTTCTCAGGAGTCCAAATAAGATGTTCTTAGTCTTTCTGAAAAGGTAATTAAAGTACCTAAATAAACTTAGTTGGGGAGCCCTTTTGATTCTGCCAAATACTGCCTCTACCAAGCCTAACTACAGAACATCAATTATCACATCGGTCCCTCTGGACAGTACACTAAAACCTCCATAAGGTTTGCTATGAACGTCCAAATCTTGCGTTCTTTATCTCTATGAAACGGTATAGACATTACCCACATTTTTCGTTATATTGAGATCCCCTGATTCTCCTTTTAATTAGCAGTTTTAATCAGTTTTCTACAGACTGTCCAAAAACTGACAGATCAACAAGACATCGATACTAGAAAATTCATAACTCCTTGACCGTTAATCGGATTTGGGCGTTCTTGGCAGCCATTGAAAGCTACGAACATAACCTACAACTCTCTAGAAGAACAAAACTCCTAATTCGGAACCTAATCACATGAAATTGATGGCGCAAGCTACTGGACGAATCTGCAATTACAGCGGACAGATTGCAACCCAGCCAAAAACTACCCGATTACTCTTCTACGACTAATTACCCAACAACAAACGACGTGTTACCCTTGAATTAGCTGAAGATCGCGAACCCCGGATGGCGATCCCTCTCCCTTCTCTTCTCCCTTCTTTCTTCCCTCTTTTCTTCCCCTTTGGCCGGCTGCAATGGGGCTCCTTCTTCTTCCCTTGGTCGGCAACAATGAGGGGAATCCTGGGAGAGGAGCTTGGGAGGGCGCAAGGGAGGAGGCAGCCAGGGAGGAGGGCGTGGGAGGGGAGGAAGGTGGCGGCCACCAAAGGGGAGAGGGGCGGGCGTGAGAGAAGGGGGAAGAGTGCGGCTAGGGTTTGGAGGGGGGAAGTGGCGCCCCCCCCTATTTGGCCGACCACCCCCTAGGCCACATGGGCTGGGCCCAAGCCCAGGTTGTGGTAATTCAGCGGTTAACCCCCTCTCTAAAGTTGAAATGCGAAATTCCCGTTGGTCCCTCCCGAAGATCCATTGAATTCTCTCCCGAATAATTAATCTCCCCCGATAAATTGCTCAACACACTTTCGGGGTATTACAATGGGCCTCCTGGGCCTAGGCACGAGGCCCAAGTTGCTGAAGAACTGTAGAAACCCCGTTTTTCTTATGTATAATTCTTCTTTTGAACACTTTCTTTCTTAGAATAAATCAAAGTATTACATTTAACTTGCGATCTATTCTTGAGAAAGAAAACTGAATGGAACAAACTTCAATGACTGGTTTTGTAATTTGAGAATTGTTCTCTAACAAGAAAAGAAGGAATATGTTCTAGAGGGTCCCTATCCCGAGGAACCGAATGCAGATGCTACTCGTACTGAAAAGAGTGCTTATGAGAAGCATTGCAATGTCATAGTCAATGTACACTACCTTATGCTTGCCACCATGAACGCTGAGCTTCAGAAGCAACATGAGACTATGGATGCTTACAATATGATTGTGGGTCTGAAAGGTATGTTTCAGTACTAAGCAAGGGCAGAGAGGTACAATACCTCCAAGGCATTGTTTTCTTGTAGGTTGTTAGAAGGTAGCCCGGTCAGTCCTCATATGATCAAGATGATTGGTCACATTGAGAGCTTACAAAAGCTTAGTTTTGTCCTTAACCAAGAGTTGGCTACTGATGTGATTCTCCAATCGCTCTCTACAAGCTTTGAGCTCGTCATATTGAATTTTCATATGAATGCCATGAAGAAGTCAATGACCGAGTTGCATGGCATGCTTAAAGGTGCTGAGGAGAGCATCAAGAAAAGTTCTAATAACGTGATGATGGTTCAAAAGACTACTAGCTTCAAGAAGAAGGGTATGTCGGGAAAGGGAAATGGCAAAGGAAAGACTTAAGATGAGATCAAGAGTCTCAAAGTTCAAGGAATTTCAAAATGAGGTACATAATCAACTTAGCAAGACAATTAAATATCTATGATCAGATCGTGGAGGTGAATATTTGAGCCATAAGTTTGGTGATCATCTACAACAATGTGGAATTATTCTGCAACTTACTCGGCTGGTAACACCTCAATGGAATGGGGTGTTTGAACGATGGAACCGGACATTGTTAGACATGGTTTAGTCAATGATGAGCCAATCTGATCTTCTATTGTGTTTCTGGGGATACGTTCTAGAAATAGCGGATTTCACTTTACACAGGATTCCATAAAAAATAGTAGAGAAGACACCACATGAGATATGGATCGAGAAGTATCCTGGATTGCCTTTTCTCAAGATATAGGGTTATGAGGTATATGTAAAACCTTTGATATCTAATAAACTTACACCCAAATCGGATAAATGCTTCTTTGTGGGGTATTCTAAGAAATATAAAGGATAGTACTTTTGTAAGCGGGATGATGACAAAGTGTTTGTTGTCCGAAATGGTGTCTTCTTGGAGAAAGAGTTTCTTTCCAAAGAAGTCAGTGGGAGCAAGGTGCAACTCGAAGAAATTTGGGAAACATCTGAAATTATTTTAACTCCTACTGAACCACAATAGGATGAATAAAATGTTGTAGAACTTGTAGATGAGGCATCGGCCCAATGAAGATCTAAAGGGCCACATCAATTACCTATATGGTATGGGCATGATGTTTTATTATTGAATAATGATGACCTTCACCTGGATCTGACTGATATCTACTCGTAACACTTAGAGCAAATGACACATCTAGTCGTGTACAAAGCATGGCATGCATGGTATATCCATGACTTAGGTCAAGCCATGACTTAGAGCAAACGACACATCTGGTCATGTACAAAGGATGCATTCCTTGTTTATGGTGGTGAGGAAGAGCTAGTCATCAATGGTTACACCGATGCTGGCTTCCGAACTGACAAGGATGATTTCAGATCGCAGTCTGGGTTTGCGTTTTGTCTTAATAGAGGAACAGTGAGCTGAAAAAGTTCTAAGCAAGGAACAGTTGTTGATTACACAAGAGAGGTTGAGTTCGTTGCGACTTCCTGCAAAAGAAGCTGTGTGGATTAGGAAATTCATTAATGAAATGGGTGTGGTTTCTAGTGCTTCCAATCTAATGGATCTCTCTTGTGATAATAGTGGAGCTATTGCATAAGCTAAGGAGCCTAGATCACATCAAAAGTCCAACCACATACTTTGACGATATCACATTATTCGTGAGATTGTTGAAAGAGTTGATGTGAAGATATGCAAAGTGCACACGGATTTGAATATTACTGATCCATTGACAAAGCCTCTCCCGCAACCTAAGCATGAGGTGCACACAAGAGCTATGTGTATTAGATACTTGTATGATTTGACTCTAGTGAAAGTGGAAGACTGTTAGTGATATGCCCTAGAGGCAATCATAAAGATGATTGTATCACGTCTATGTTTATGAGTTATAGAATAAATGTTATTAAGTTCCTTGGATGAATTATCATTTATAAAGATTAACAAATATGTGACTTGTTAGTGAAGCTCTTTAACTTATATGTAGTCATTCTAAATGTATCCTTGGTCAGAACACTAGTGACTTATCGACCAACACATGTATTGATTGATGACCATGTTTCACCAGTCATGGATATGGGGATATGAAGTTAATAATGTGAACATATGTTAGAGAACATGGTGTTGGATTGACCCACCTTGAGATACTATTAAGATTGTTACGATTTTAGGTGTCATCAGTTGGTCTCAAGCAATGATGATGTATAATACTTAGATATGAGATCAGCATAGTTTCCAAATGTGTAATAATACACTTAGGGGTTGCCAAATGCCACTTCTTAACTAGATAGTTATAAGGGTAGTTTTCGGGTATTCTATGAAACATGCAGAGGGATGTGACTAGTCAGATATGGGATTTCTCCCTCCTAACATAACAGGAGAGATATCTCTGGGCCCCTCGATGTGGTCGATTAAAGAAAGTGCACGGTCGTATCAATAGTGGTCGAAGAGTCGACCACATGAAGTTATTCGTCACTTGATTGAGAAAGTATTGAACAGTCCATGGATGAAAATATATCTCACTTGGAGTTGAACTAGATATCATGAGGCAAAGGGAGAATACGCAAGCAGGTCATTCGGTCTGACCAGATACAAACTAGTCGTAAGGAGATACTGACTGGTCGTAAACTGGTTAAACATGATCACTAACTGGTTGTAAAGAGTTACGAAGTGGTCGTAACTAAATATGAATTGGTCATATGGAGATATGAGCTTGTCGTAACTGATAAGAACCTAGTCACAAATCATATTGCATAAGGTTCTTCCGACATAATATTTATGTGTATTCAAGAATTATTATGTCCTGCTGAAGCCGCTAATGACTCATGGTCGGAAAGGAGTTTCCGAGTCACAACCGATTACACATGAACCTAGAAGGTCACACTGTGGATATCATGGGGATATGCTCATGATGTTAGGATGATGATACAATTGGCAATGGTGTTCAAGGTTTATCGAATCACTCGTTTTCTACAGAGTTCAGGGATATCGGCTCGACCACAACTGAGTGCTGAGTGGTCGAAAACTTCGAGTACTATAGCACCGGGCACTGTAGATTTCAAGTACTATAGCTTGCGAGTACTGTAGTTACGAGCGTCGAATGCTTAAAATCCTCGAGTACTGTTCATCGAGTACTATAGCTACGAGTGCAGAGTGGTCAAAATCTTTGAGTACTACAGCTATAAGTATCGGGTGGTCGAAAGCTACGAGTGTCGTAGCTACGAGTGCAGATTGGTCGAAATCTTCAAGTTCTACAGCTACAAGTATCCGGTGGTCGAAAGCTACGAGTACTATAGCTACGAGTGCCGAATGGTCGAAATATTCGAGTACTGCAGCTACAAGTCGAGTGCTGAGCAGTTGAAAGTTGCGAGTACTATTGCTCTGAGTTCTGTTCATCGCGAGCACTATTCATTGAGTATTGAGTGGTCGTGGACACTGGTCGTAGACAGTGGTTGTGGACACTGGTCATAGACAGTGGTCATGGATGCAAGTTTTGCATGATGCATGTTTTAACTAACGTGAGTCAAGTTGTGAAGAATTTGTTCCCAGAATTGATTTCTTTGTCTATTTTTGTGTAGGTGGCTTGGTAGTCAACTATGGTCAACGGTGAGAAGGATTGGGACATGGTTAGGAGAACCAAGGTCCAGAACGATCGTGAATGCCGGGTGAGATGGTTAGACTCAAGCATGGTGCAAAATGGACAATGATGACCGAGCGCAGCAGTTCTGTGCAACGGGTCACATCATGTTGCACGATAGTTTTGTGCCACAGGGTCACATCAAGCAACGCGACAGTTCGATGCGACAAGATGGATCGAGCGGCGTGGTAGTTCGGTATGATGGGTCGCATCAAGCGGCGTGGGAGTTAGTGCAAGTGTCATGATGGTTTCAATGGGAGCCATCGTGCGTCAGTGAGACCCGTTTGTGTGTGGGCTTAACGGGTGCCCGTTAAGATGTCTTCCTCTAGAAGCTAGCCTCCACTATAAATAGGGGAGGGTACTGGCTGTGCACCTAAGAACCCGGTACGAGAAACCCTAGTTTGGTTTTAGGGAGAACAGAGGGAAGTGGAGAGGTTAGGGATCTAGAGAGTTGGATTGACTGTGTGCTCAAGTATTGAGCTTTTGTCCTCCAGGATGGAGTGGTTGTAAACCAACATCAATCTGAAATCAATCCAAATAAGTTTCTTCAAGATGAGTCTCTTCTTGTTTTTACTCTCTCTTTTGTGATTTTGTGGCTTTCTGCGATCCTTTGGTTTTTGGTCTGGATCTTGCTTGCTGTGACATATGGGAATGCATCTAGGATCATCTTGATCATCTCTTACCCACGAGCAAGTTTTTGGATCATATTTTAGTTTTGACTCGGTTTTGAAGCAATCTTCACTTGAACCAAAAAAGGTCAGAACTTTGGCAATGATCTTCACGATCCTTGACTGGAATAGGTTCCTAACATCCTACAGAAGGTTTGTTTCAAGTTTCGTATAGTTTGGAGTTGTAGATCAAATCTTAGACCTTTTTGTGATCTTGCGTTCTGGCTGATTTTACTGTTCATCCGAGAGGTCCGATCGCCCAACTCATTTTGCCTTGAGTTTTTGGTGATTTTAGTCTGTTTTCTTTAGAGAGTTGATTGAATTCAATACAAGTCTTCCGCTATGCTTGTTTGTTGATCTTCATAGCTCTCATAACTATTGGAGTGAAAATCGTGTTGAATCCGATCAAGGTGAAAAAGAGGGAGTGCTCCTATTCACCCCCCACTAGTCGCTATTTCAGTCCAACACACACACTTATCGATTTGGAACAAACGAGTTCGGATATGATCCATTATGGGCTATTTATAAGGGGATACATGGGGCTATTGGGATGTACGTAAGTTGCTCCACCAAAACCCTAGCCGCCATCTTCTCGAAGGCCCTACCATGTGTATTGGTGTTAGCACACCGACATATGGCGTTCTACCCCTAGACGTATGGATATCGTAGAGGCACTGTTGCGGTTGCTACTGCACTGATCAAGGACGATCTATGACCTACGCAAGGAACATCATAGGTTACTGGAGGAGACGATTGGTGTCGAGGACGTTAGACGATCGACTACAAATAATACATCGACGCGCTCGACGTTGGATCAAGCTGCAACAACTCTTCTTCCGCTGCACTATGCGTCTAGTGGTAACAATCTATGATCTTTTGCTTGCATGGCTTCTTTATTTACATGGTAGAGTTTTTGAAATTTCTAGATAGTGTAGCTTACTTGTATCCCTTCAATGTGACCCATCATCATCTGATAGGGAATTCAACACTAGGAGAAGCCAATTTGGGAGAAGCCAATTTGGCCCTACTTCACACAGCATTTCCTCCAATGGGATAAACCACGTTTTCCTCATTGGCTCGTGCAAACTCCGTTCGTGAGGGCATCTGATCACTACATGATGCTTGGTCTCTTCTTCAAGGCTACAAATGATGCACACTTTGTCAATTTCTAGGTGCCATCACCACTTGTTAATTTTCGTTAAAAGACCACCATGTGTGAGCTTCCATACAAAAACCTTGCCTTTCTAGGAGACTAGAGCCTTCCACACGTTCTTCCACATGGGACAATTGCCACCAAGAAATTTGCTAGCTGATTGCCCACCATGCTCTAACTCCTTTACATCCATGCCCAATCGGTAGTCACTACGAACAGAGAACCGGCCTGTTGAGTTTGAGTGTGACACGAATTGAGTTTAAGTGTAATACGAATTGAGTTTTCTACTCCAAATCATAGTTCTACTCCTACACGAAGTCTTTCATGTACCACTATAAATATATCCTTTTAGTCTATAAGGAAGAGAAAGGGATTCATTATAACATCTCCTCATATAGTGATATTGTGTTAGGAACCCGAATCACTGAATCCGAGCCTTCTATGTATTCTGAACTAGTCCCATGATCAGTAGCTAGTTCACACAGTTGCAACATCGATTAAATCATATCCATACAATACAATGGCTAAGAAGTAGACAAATTAATATTACGTAGTAGCAAAAGGACCTTATGGTCAAGTTTACAGAGTCCCATGCAGGGCTCAACGACAACAGAGTGAACTTGCAGTGGAATAAATTAAACACGTGGTAGCCATCCAACATGCTCACAGGCAATCGAGTGGAGAACGTATCCTAGTTCGCATAGTCTTCAAAGTATTCTTCCTCGTAGAACTCGGTGTTCCCTAGTTCTTCTTCGGCGACTGATCAACAAATGGTGCAAAGCAGTGAGTACTTAAAGTACTCAACATGTCGTAGGGAAATGTATAGAAATAGTATTCATGCAAGGCTTGAATAAGAATAACTTTATGGCTATTTTGCAGAAAGTAGTATTGATAGTAAATAAAGTAAGTAGATTAAAGAGCATAATTAAAAGATTAATACATAATTAAACAAGTTCTTTGAAACAGCTAGTGAACACCCTGTTCACTTCCCAACCTCAACCAACACACTTATCGCTTCCCAACCAAACCATTCCAATATTTTTTAAAAAATCTACCCCTCGTGTGAAATCATCAAGCATTGTCTATAACCGGGGACATGGCTATTCGAATAATTTTACACTCTACAGAGCTTGTACAGCTTGACCCACAAGAGATAATCAATTTATAGTGTCCATCTTACACACTTCTGAAGGTGTGCGACTAAACGATTATCATAAGGCTTTTGCAAGGCTCTTTTTTGACCCAGTTCTGCTCACTAAGGATTCACTATTCTAGGCCCCTCTTGTGCCGCTCATCAACCTAAACAAAACCAAATCAAAACATTGTTAATTAGTTGGCTAGATCCACCCCATCCTGGACATGTGGTTGTACGGTATGGCCCAGATCAATGGCTCACAAAGTTAAGTCCTTAGTGACTACTTAGGCAAGGCAACCACATCTCAAAATTCTCCCCCTTTACTGCACGTTCATTCACCTGAGTATGAAATCATTTTTGGGTTCAACCTGGCCAAATGGTAACCGTTGCCATGACATAACAACTTTTAATAACAGTGGCCGCGCTACAATTCCATATTTGATTAAGTCAAATTTAATCATTCTTTGAGCATGTGATCATGAATCCCATCGCACAACTAAAACATGGCTAAGCATAATACACACCCATGTTGGTAATTAAATATGTCCAACTAAGATTAACCCAACTAATAGTGTCCAACGGTACATGTCATTCACAAATTATTGAAGGAGGCATATGTAGAATCGGACTTTAACTATTCCCGAAACATTTATTATAAAACTAGCAATGCATCTTGATATAAAATAATATAATTTTATAAAATGGGTTCCACATGATCAAAGGTCTACAACTTGCCTTCGTTGAAGGTTTAAAGTGGTTCAGCAGATGGTTCTAGGAATTCTTCGGAAACACCGGAATCTACATGCACGAAAAGAGCCAAATCAATACAACAAATCCAAATAAAATCCACAAATTACCAAATTAGTAGCGAAAGAAAGAGGATGAATTTAGACATGAGAATCGATGGAATCGGAGTTCGTATGAAGGAGAATGAATATCCGAAAGTTTGCGCTCACATAAAATATAGAAAACAAGTTGGAGAGAGAAAGTCGAGAGAGATGCTATGTTGATTTTTCTTGTTTCACCGAGCAAGCAAAGGAGAGATTGACACCATGGGCCCACAAGAAAGTGAAAGAAAGAGAGGAAGAGAGATGAATGAGTGAGTGACAAATGGGTCCCACAAGTCATAGAGCCAAGGCAAAGCAAAGCACAGCACAGAAAGAGGCAGAGGGAGGCGCAAGGGGCAAGGTAATGGTACCGGCGAAGGAAGGAGTGGTAGCACCGAGTAAGGGCCAAAATGGAACGCCACAGATGTGGCAAACCCAAGGGTACTGGTGGTGTTGCTGGAGGAGGTCCGGTGCGACGGCAGAGAGAAAGGCGCACAGCCGACACGGGCGCAAGGGGGGACGGGGCTCCGACGATGGCTAGGGGAGCATGGTGTAGAATGCAGAGTGATGAACTTTACAGTGGCGGTGGCTCTGACAGAGGACCTTTGATGGCGCTGTAGTCCGACGGAGAAGGAGCTTCGATAGCGCACAATCATCGACAAAATCCATGCAAACGGGGAGGAGTGAGAGAGAGAGGTTGTTGGAGATTTGAAGAGGGAGGTTGGAAGCACGCAATGCTCACTTATATAGGTGAAGGCGGCACATGGCGGGATTCACAGCGGCATATGCGGCCGGCCGCGCACGGGACTCTAGCGAAACGGTGGTGCTTCGAAGAAAGGAAGGGAGCACGGCGTAGAACGTCGTGAGGTGAAGCCAACGGTGTGGATGATGTCACCGGGAGATCAACGATGGTGGCAGAGTGTGAGGAAGGAGGTTTGGCCAGCGGGAGAAAAAGCTCGATTGCGGAGAAAAGAAAGCGAGGGAGAGGGGAGAATTCTAGGGATAGGAAGAGGAAGCCAAGAGGCTCGCCGTGATGCAGGTGGCACGGCGAAGTGATCGCCGGAGAGGGAGAACAGGTAAGGTAGAGCTCATTGCAGAAATGGAGAAGTAAGAAGAATGGCTTGCTGCTGGGGCTTCGATTGAGGGGAGGGGAGGGAGGAGGCAACTGGACTCTTTTATAGCTAAGAATAAGAGGGAGAGGGAGCAGCACAGGAGGACAGTAGGCTAGGCATGGCACAGCAGCATGGCCGGGTGCTGGCTCGGTGACGTGCACACGACATGAGGAAGGAGATGCGGCGGCGTGGGAGTGGCAGGGGCAAGTCATGGGGGAGGGATGGAGGTGTCAGGGCATGGACGGCAATTGGGGAGGACAAACATAAAAGGAAGATAGAGAAGAAAGCATTCGGGAAGAAGAACAGTGCATAAGAAGGAAAGGAGGAGAGAGAAAAAGAAAAGGAAGAAATTCAAAGAAATTCCAGAAAATAAAATAAATCCAGAAAATTTAGGAAAATTTTATAAAATACATTGGAACCTAAATAGACCAAATAAAATACTTTTAGATTTATTTGAAGTTTATTTTAATTATTTTAAAAAATTCGTTTGAAACTCAATTTATGCTTTAATAAACCAATAAAATGCTAAAACATCCAAAAGAAATCCCTCGCTTTTAAAATACTTAATTTAAATTAAATTTTACATCCGAGAAAAGGAATTTTTGGTAAAAAAAATAGAAGGAAATAATTTAAAATGAACTCCAAGGAAATAGTAAAAGAATTTTGAGAAAATCCAAGAATGTTCAGAAAATCAAATAAACCATTTTTGAATTAATTGAAGTTTGGTTTATTCATATTAAACTATTTAACTTTTTAAAAATCTCACATTAAGCTTTTAATCAAATGAAGATAAATCAAATAGTTCCTTTTTAATTTTTTTAAGCTTCAAAAAGACTCTGAAATTTGGGAAATCAAAAAAAAAAAAAGAAAGCAAGGAGATAACAACAAGGTCCAGGTAAACGAAAATACAAGATATAACCAAAAAATCAAGTAAAGCAATTTTTATTTAGTCACAGTTTGATTTGGTCATATTAAATTGTTTTTAATTTATGAAATTCTAAATTAAGCTTTAACAATTAAAGAAAATCAATTGGTTATTTTTATTTTGAAAATTTTCAAAAAGCCCCAAAAATTGGGATGTTACATATTGCCTTCGTGCTCCCATGGTTTTTCCAGAAAAGGTTTTTCACGTAAAATTTGTGTCTCTCATTCCTATTTTTATGTACATTATTTACAACAAGTGGTATCGATCCACCTGAGATTCAATTGAAAAAATCATCCGAAGTAAAGTTCAAGTCGTGTAATCCCGAAGAGTAGATGCGGCTAGCCAGTTTGATCGCCCAAAATCGAGCCGTCCATGACAGCCAAATAGCAAAGTCCATCCAAAAGTGCTACGTGCACAGGGAGGTCTACTAGCAAGCTAGCAATATCTTCATGCTTTGTGTACACGGAAGTGTACCAAGAAAGTTGCAATTTGATGCTAGGTACACACAGAATTGTAATAGAAAATTCATGTTTTCTTTCGCGTGACGACTTTGAAGTATGATCTTCTACTGTTGGATCGAGATACAAAGTTTTCTCTATGGCAAGTCAAGATGCGAACTATTCTTGCACAGCTCGATTTGGATGACGCTTTAATAGGGATCGACATGATGCCTGCTGCTTGGTTACTTGAGGAGAAGCAAAGAAAAGATCGTACAACCTTATCTCACATTCATTTTCATCTATCAAATAATATTCTTCAGGAGGTTTTGAAGAAAAAGACCGCCGCCGCATTATGGTTGAAACTGGAGTAGATTTGCATGATCAAAGATCTGACCAGTAAGATGCATTTGAAGTAGGAGCTTTACTCACACAAAATGGCGGAAGGCGGGTCATTATTTAACCACTTGGTAGCATTCAAAGAAGTTGTTTGGGATCTCGAGTCTTAGGAGGTAAAATATGATGATGAATATTTTGGTATTATTCTTTTATGCTCGCTGCCTATTTCATACTGTACATTTAGAGAAACTATTCTATATAGCCGAGATACTCATACACTTAATGAAGTCTACGAAGCACTATATGCAAAGGAAAAGATGAAACTCATGGTTCCGAATAAAAGTTCAAATTTGCATGCAGAAGGCCTAGTTGTACGTGGCAGACAACAGGAGAGGATTTCAAACAACGATTCAAGAGGCAAAAGCTTGAACAGAAATTACAAAGGCAGATTGAAATCCAAAGGTAGGTACAAGTCATGCGAGTATTGCAAGAAATATGAACACGACGTATCTAAGTGTTGGTGGGTAAAGAAAAAGGAGAAAAGGAATAACAATTCTAAGAAGGATCAACAAGTGGATGATGCTAAATCCACCACTGTTAGTAAGGAAGATTCTGATGGAGATGCTCTCGTTGCCTTTGCCAGTAATTCTAAAATCGATGAAGAGTGGATTCTTGATACGGCATGCACTTTCCACATGAGCCTGAACCGATATTGTTTCATAAATTATGAAACTACGTCACTGTAACACCCCAGCCCAACAAGAGCCTGGAATGCTACTAAAGAATCTTTAAACAAATCTAAACTAGGACAATTTATCAAATTCCGGCAGAACCTCCTTTGTGTAGTTAACTATACGGAGGTTTCAACAGATAAAGAATATCAAAAATAAATATTCCAACATCCAATATCATCACTAAGCATTAGAAACAGGCTAATCAGCTAGAACATATTCAGGGATATCCAAAATACGTTACTCATCATTATTACAAATAACTCGAGGCATGAGACATAACCATAATCAATACTTAAGCAATTTGCTTATTTATTAAAGGACATTCTAAAATTTTAATCAAGTCTTAAGGGTGCATGACAGTGTGTGAATCCAACTCAAGTCTACTCCCTCCCATGCATGCCGTTCTTGCAAAAGGTACCTAAAATACAACAAAAGCAAGAGTGAGCCTAGAGACTCAGCAAGTACCAAAAACATTATTAATCTCACAATTACAGCAACAACATTCACATCCAAAGCTTTACTCAGTAACATAGCTCATGTTGTATGAATGTAAATATGCAATGCATCTTTTCTTTTTCTTCCACTTTTTCGCATTTTATCGGTAATGCGAGATATGCCACCGTCGTCGCATACCATGCCTGTGCTCGCAAGCGCAGGGACCAATTGCCCAATACTCCGCAAGTAAAGGGGACCTCAAGCCCACACTCCACAAGTGTGGGGACCAAAAGCCCATCGTTTTCTGGATAGGGACCTCTTTTCAATGCCCACATTCGACGAATGTGGGGACCTCATGCCCGTCATCTACATGACGGGAACCTCGAATATGCATACCTAGTCACCACGTGACCAAGTCTTATATGTGCTCTCATGGTGCACATGAACAATTACCATTTCGCACTAATCATGAACAACATCAACATCATACAAGAGTAACAATCATTCATATCATAAGCATTTACCATCTTTAATCAACATATCACACTACCAACCAAGCATAGCTAATATGTTTCAAAACACTAGCACTCACTGTCAAACAATTCATAATTACGCTATCAAACAGAGTACTTGCCTCAATCGTGCGAAAATGGAGAACGCGAAGTGGGCGCTGCCCCTGGGACCACTCCCCCACCTGAATTAATTTAGCAAGCACTCTAAGACAGTGATTCTGGACAAAAACAAAAATTATAAGCAAATACAATTCGCTACTCTCTCTAGCGCATTCCCAGCTCCAAAATCCTATGCATCAGTCTGTCCCCTCAACAGACAGCCCCCTTCTAAAATCTATATCTTTTAGTACAGAGATCCAAATGGGGCATTCTTGGACTTTCTGGAAAACTTATCAAATTCTCCAACTAAACCTAGTTGGTGAGCCATCCAGATTCGGCCATCTACTACCCTTACCAAGTTGATTAATAGAACAACCAATTCACATCAGGGTTTCTAGACAGCGACATTAAAATTATCATATCTTTCAGTACAGTGATCCAAATTTCGTGTTCTTTATCTTTCTGGAAAGATAAACCAATTATCTACAATTAACTAGTAGATGACATTCCCAAAATTCGCCAGTAAAGTGCCCGAATAAATCGAACAACAGAACAGCAGACCTCAACCAATCTACTGTTCGATATCTCCCTGATTAGAAACATGCTAATAAAACATGAAGCACTAACTAGGTAATGACTCACCTTTACTATTCAAACATGCATACATACCAAAAGATCTTGCACTACTAGTTAATTTCTAGTACTAGTTGCTCTACTACCAGCCGCATGCATGCATCTTATTATCTAGTCACAATATTAATTCAGCCTAAAGCAATCTTTGCTAGTAGCACTCATGCACGTGCATGCAAATCCCATTAAATAATCAATTACTAATGCCACTGTTGCATGCATACAAAGCATCTTGTACTATTAAATTAATCTCTCTCTCCTACTACTCCTATTAAATATTCACATGCAGCACTATCAGTTTAATCTCTCTCCCCTACTACTCCAAACATGCATGCATCTCCAATCAAGTCGTATCACTAGCAGCATATGGCATGCAATTAACTAATCAGTAGCATGGCATACAATTCACCTCCCATTAACTAATCCTTTCATTGCACCATAACTAGTACATCCCTGCTCATTACTATACCAATAGAACGCATTAATGCACCTCCCAATAACTATCGCTGCAGTACAAGGAAACAAGAAAAAAAACAAACAAACCGTGCATGGCTGGCAACGGGCCAGCTGGAGTTTCCACGCTTGGACAGCCTCTTCACGTGCACGCAGCAAGGAAGGTGGCAAGCGGCAGTGCCACCCGGCGTCCACACGTCGGCCAAAGCTCCCATTCGTGTGGGCAGCAAGCGCGCTGGCGGATCCACTCACGCGAAGCTAGGCTTACGGCCAAACAAACGCAGGTGTCGCGCGGGCAAGCGGCTCCCAGGTGAAGGCGATCAAGCGCAGCACAAGGGAGTCACCATGCGCTGGTAAGATGAAAGGTGGCCGACGACGCACATAGAAAAGAAGAAAACAAAAGACGGCTAGAGTTTCTTTGGCATCCACTTTCCCTGCGATCCTTTTATTCCGGTACTAACCAACTCCTCCCTAAAAACTCTAAAACATCCCATTTTCACGTGTAACATCCCAATTTTGGGCTTGTGTTTCAAATGTAAGAAAATGAGTAGAAATTAAAAAAATTTCTTACATCATGTATTTCCTGTGTGTACTAAACAACTATTGTACAAGAGTTATGGAAATACAAAGTCACAAGTCTTTTGATCCAAATCCTGATCCTTCAAAAACATTCTTGTCAAGTATTTTGATCATGTCCTGGAAATATTTTTCCTATGTTCTGGGAATGGTATGTGACCCCTCTGAAAAATTTCATAATTTTTAGAAATTGTTTGAATATTTCTAGAGGGCAGTCAAACCTTGAACCAGTACCTTGCAGAATTTTTGGAGAAAAATGCACTACATAAAAACCTCTAAGAATTTTTCGCAAGGTCAATATCTAAGTCAGCAAGCTCCTGTAAAAATTTTAGAATTTTTGGAGTTATTTTGCTACCTCTAATAAATCCTCAAAAGTCTCTGTCCAATTTAAACCTAAAACCTGGTTCACTGTTCCTTGGGTTTGAGTCGGGCTCAGGCTCGAGCCACTTGTCTCGATCGAACCCACTAGTTGCACCGGGCCTCGTTTAAGAGCGCGCCCAATCTCAGCCGTTGGATCATAATCGTTCGGTCCACGTTCGCGTGAGCATTCGGACCGTGCGGATGCACGATTCAATTTGGACCGTTGGATCTCAATCCAACCGTCCAAATTTCTGAGGGCATTCGGACTGTCCGGAGGACTCAGTTAATCGTGACCGTTCATCTCGCATCCAACGGTCACCGTTTTCTTTTCTGTTCTTCTTCCTCCTCTGCTTCTCCGTGCGGCTCATGCGAGCAATGGCGGAGAGAGAGAGAGAGCGAGGGCGGCTTCGTTGTGTCACTTTGAGCTTGCTCTCGTCAACGTCTCTCTGTGGGGCATTAAATGCGCCCCAGGCTTTCGGCTCCTCCATCCCGAGTCTCACTTGCCCCCATCATTTCTTGGTCCATGACCGCACCATGAACCGAGCTCACCGTGATCTCTTGTTCTTGCTCGAAACCCTAATCCTTCCTCTATAAATAGCCCGTCGGTTCCTCCTGGTGTTCCTTTACACCACCCCTAGCTCTTCTCTGTGTTTTGACCTCAGAACCACTTCAAATCCTCAAAACACCATTGTTGAACCGAGAAGTTCCATTGGTGATCTTGGTGTCCAGTGGTTCACCTTCAATCTTTCTTGTACCCTTTTGAGCTCCTCAACTGCCTTTACATTTCCCCTAACTTGATTTTGGGTTGCATTCACAGGAATCACTCAATTTTAAGTTTGAGATTTTCGGCCGAGTTCACCCCCTTTCTTCTCCAACTCCGGTAAGTGGTTCTTTTTGCAATTACTTGCTTGTGGAGCTTTTGGGAACCATAATGGAGCTATTTTGATCACCCATCGGTGTTCATTTTGCTTAGGTTATCATTTTTCATATCATCTTCCTCGGCTCCGGTGGACTTCATCGTGTTCAAGTCTTCCCCGGCCATCTTTGAAGCTCATCTGCGTTAAGGTAACCTCTTATTAGTCCCTAGAAGTCGTGACACTCGCTTTCTTGGACCGCAATGGAGCTTTTGCCGTTTTCATTTTGGCAGTGCATGTTCCCATCTCCATTTTCTGGCTCGCCGGCGTTCTAGACCTCCACCGCCGGCGAGGTCATCACCATTGGGTCCGCAACACTATTGCGAACCCATTTTGGTACTTGGTTGGCACCGCCGCGACCGGAGTCGCCGGCGACAAGCCGTGAGACCCACTCGGTTTTTGTCAGCTGGGAGCTCCCGTTTTCGTCATTTAATTAGGACACAGTTAATGCTTAATTATTGCCAATCATTAGAAGTATTAATGGTGTCTTAAGCCGTGTCCCCTGTGCCACTGCCAGGTGGGCCCGTAAGCTTAAAACGGAAAACCGGAAGTCATTAGGGCTGATTTTGGGTTTATTTATTGCTAATCACTGTTAGCAATAAATGTGTCCGAAGCCGCCATCTTGTGCCACTGCCAGGTGGGCCCTCAGTCCCTAAATCCACTTCTGAGAAAGTCTTTAGGACACATTAATTGCTAATCATCACTAATGATTTGTCATTAGTATTTAATTAGCTGTCCTATAAACCTCCGAGTGTCTCGATGCCATGTGGGCCCCGAGCCCTGTGCACGTGTGTTAAAGCTCGCATGTGTGACTCACGGTCACTGACATGTGGCCCCACGTGTCAGCGCTCCTAGTTGCACTTCGATCTTTGACCGCCGTCCATTTTGCGATCTGCGGCCCAGATCTAATATGCGTTCGGACCATTCGGTTGCCTAAATCGTTCTAGGCCGTCCATCGCTCGATCTGCGGTCCTGATCGTGAATGCAATCGGACCCTCCGAAGGGAGGTGTGATCTGAGCCGTTCATCTTTAGATCTGCGGTCGTGGTTGGCCGAGGCAACCGCACCGTCCGAGTGCATCCTTCCTCGTGAGCCGTTGGATCTTGATCCAACGGTGGACTCCTTTTAGAGATCGCGCGCGTGGGCCGTAGGATGTTAGATCGAGGGCTCTCGAGCATCCACGTCATTTATTTCCGTTTGAGTTGGATTTCATTTCTGTAAGTATTTATTTATCAACTGAAAATTGTATCAAAACTTTAGAAATTCATAACTAATTAATTTTAAATCCTTTTTAGATGTTTCCAACTGGAATAAATTTCTATGCCTCTGTAGTTTTATATAAAAATGCATTGGGCATGTTTTTGTCACACAAAATTGTGTAACTCAAATAACTTGATTTCTGCCAATTTTGAATATCCCAAAAATAGAATTAAACTTGTAAAATGCATATCTTTTCGTGTATATCTCCAAATTGTGCAAAATAAATTTTGTTAGATTCCTCTGTTAGTGTACTTTAATATGAAATAGGTTTTGAACGTGTTTATGTTTCTGAAAAATGTAATGTGCTAGGTTTACAACTTAGAAAAATTATAAGTAAATCATTATAACTCCAAATTTAGTAAACTCAACTTTTCTATCGTTAGGATGTCATAATCTGCTTGCTATAAAAATTTCAGAGCTTAGATCATTCTAGAAATTTTCGCCATGAACTATACCAGTAATTAATTTAGTTGATTTATAGGCTGAGAGAACTAGTTTTAGCTATAACTTTTTCATGCTAAGTCCAAATGAAGTGTTTATTGTTTCTAAAATTGTCTAAAATCAACCTCTAGCTGCTGTAGAAATTTCATGGGATTTGGATGTTCTTTGCTGTTGAGTTCCTTTTGGTGTTCTTCGTTCTTATTGGTTTTAACACCTTTTCGCGTTAGGTTCCGAAGAGTTTATTGAACCTGAGCACTCCCCTCTGCAGGAAGAGCAAATACAGCAAGGCAAGCAGTTTGCTCATGTTAATCCCTGTATTTTAAGTATTTATGTTGTTTGCAAACTTTATGTATGCATTGCTAATTGTGTTAAACTTTTGTCGCTAGTTGACCTAGTAGATGCATTTCCTTAGGCAAATGATTATTCTCTACTACCGTGAGCCTAGGTTATTGCTGTGATTAGAACTCGTGGATGAGCTCTTGTCACTTAGTAGTTTGCGAATTAATTGCTTATCCATGCTTAGCTTCCGGTAGAAATGGGCGGTTATCGACTTGTCGATAACCTTGATCACATAAAACTTATTATGAATTATGATTTCAGCCTTGTGCCATGTCTACTTGTGAAAACTAAAACTGAAAACAAAAATGATTTAGACTTGGGCACAATGGTATGATTGGTGTGCTTTTGGGTGTGACTGGAATGGTGCCCGAGTCAACAAGGACCGAACATCTTGTTACACTAAACCAAGTATTTTAGCGTGCTAACCACACTAGAGGGTATGAGACCTCTCTTGACTTAGTACTTTGGCGTGTATTGGCTTCGGGTCGCAGGAGGGATGGTGTTGGGAGCATTGTTGTGTCCGAAAGGCTTCACCCATGATGGGATTTGTTGTCTTTCGGCTTGCAATGTAAGCGTATGGGTTTCTATCCATACGAGCGGCTCGTAGTTAATACACAATATTGGAAAGCGTCTCGTAGGACTTAGCCGTGCCGGCATACCTTCAGAAGTGTGCTTTGTGGCTTAAAGGCGGTCTCGTGTGTGGGTACATTGGTACATCCCTGCAGGGTTAAAACTATTCGAATAGCCTCGTCCTAGGTTATGGACACGCTTGGCAAGGTCTTTCAAGAGTTAGACTACAACCTTTTAATTAAAACTTGATGGGTGGTACGAATCAGGGATTCGTGCTATGTTGTGGTGGCTATTGGGATAGTCACCTGTGTGGTTACTTGTATGTATCTTTATTTCGCTGTTATGTTGACAACAAAATAGATTTGCAAACTTGTTTTTAAATGTATTACATTATTGCAAATAAAGTTGGCTTTGTGCAAAATGAGACATACAACCTCCACCTAAATAAGCTTGCATGTAGTTTATGAATAGGTCTGCTATTCCACACGTCAATCTTGCGAGTACCTTTGTGTACTCAGTTATCTTGCTTAAATGTAATTGTTGCAGAGGAAGAAGGTGAGCTTGAGGGGCCTCACTTCTGTGAGTTGTGTTGTCGGTTGCCTTGTGGGTTGTGTGGCTAACCGGTCGACTTTTGTTCTAGCCATCTTATGGCACCTTTTGCTTCCGCTGTCATTCTTGTATATTATTCTATTTGGCCGGTCGGCTCTTTTGTAATAACTTTACTTTATGTATGTCGTTGTTGAACTTAGTGATAATTGTTGTATGGACATGATGTATAATTTTGTGATGATGAGCATGTGCTGCAATTCTGGGAAGCATATGTCCATCGAGACTTCGAATGTTTAATTAGTAATACTAGAACCATTTGGAGGTTAAGTGTTACTAGTTAAATATTCCGGGTCCTCACATCACGTATCCCCTTTTATCTAATTACGCATGGATCCTCAAGAGAGTTATTTTTAGAATAACCCACTAATCCCTTTCGTTCTCTCTCTAAAGAGTTTCAGGGTATTACAGTCAGGTTGTTCTGTGTTGATGGGTGATAATTCACCATGTAACATTTTAGGCATTGATTCTATCCAGATCAAGATGTTTGATGGCACCATAAGAACTTTGTTAGATGTTGGACACATTCCAGGTTTGAAGAGAAATATCATCTCGCTAAGTACTATTGATGCTAAAGGGTACAAGTATTCAAGTGGAGGTGCCGTTCTAAAGATCTCCGAATGCTCTCTTACTGTGATAAAAGGTGATATGAAAACTGCCTACTTATATTATCTGAAAGGTACTATAATTTCAGGTAATGTTATTGTTGCCTCAAATAAATCATCTGATTCTGATAATACTAATCTTTGGCATATGTGTCTGGGGCCTATGAGTAAAATTGGTATAATGGAGTTGTGGAGAAGATGACTCCTTGATGGTCAAACCATCGACAAGTAAAAAATTTATGAACACTGTCTTCGGCAAGTAAAAGTGGGTATACCTGCTGACAACTCAACCCTACCTACTATTCCATCAATCGACATTACAGTCTAATTATTTCGCTAATCCTACTCTCATTAAACTACACCGTCATAGATCACCTACCCAACCATGTAAAATTACCCAATCGTGATACTCTAACACATTGCTCAAGCTTCCAGACTTTCGATAATCCCAACATTCCAACATGAATGAAGGTTCTTGGATTATAGTTCACTACGGGTTTCACTAGTTGTAACACTAATCAATTGTATTCCAACGACAAACATTCCATTTAGATAGAACTCTCTCCAAGAGTTATAGGTCAACAACAAATCACTTTCTAATGCTCTTCAAGTAGCTTGGCTCCCAACACTCTCACTGCTATCATTTACTTGTCTACCACCAACCAATCGCCATATTACACTTTATAAGACCTTGCAACCCAAGTCGGTTAATCTTTTTCAACAAGAAAGAGCAAATAAATACAAATTTTACACACGAAGAAACACTACTCCTCGCAGTGAGCACGAGGCTAAGAGAAATAGTCAAATAGCATTGATCTTGGAAATCAAAAGACAAGATTACAATTGAGGGCACATGTCCCACAAGAAGGGAGTTTCAAACATCGATAAATCACAATAAAACATTGCTTTTGAAACTCAAGAAACACTTAAGCGGCAACGATAGAAAAGTTGCAGGTTACAATCCTGAACTCCAACCTCAAATACTTATGGTACACCCCCTTTTTTTCCTTTAACCGAGAAAACAATTTTCCTTTGATTACATCACCACTTGCCAACCCAAAGAAGTACTTTTAAAAAAATTCACATTAATCACTTAAGAACCCATTAGAACATCCTCACACATCGCCTTTCTCAACAATTTCAGCTATATACCACGTTAAGCATGAACTACCAAAAGCTCACAAATGCAAAACCCTAAACTTTCCATTTAACCGATATTACGGGAGACGGTCAAATTACCTTCTTTCTAAAAGAATCATCACCATTCTCACACGTCACAATCCCTTACAGACAATTTTATTAACATCAAGAATAATAAACTCTTAACAAAAATCTTTGTCGTCCACTCTTTTAATAAGGGCATGCAGCCACAAGTCACAATCCTCATGAGACACACATGAATAAATCATTTTTTTCAACCCTTCACCAATTAGCAATGCTCACACTCATTTTGTACACAACTTCCAATCTAGCGGTTATCGTAAACATTTAACAAATTATACAATCATGGAAGAATCTATGGTCCTCAACACCATACTTTGATACATTATAATTGCACCTAGCAATTATATATGATCAGTACTTATCCATGAAAGATAACTTCCAAGATGAATATCTACTTATGACACTAATCTAACACCTTCTGGACATATCCATCCCAAAGGATTAGGTTAATTCGTTGAGTCTAGCAAATCCAATCTACCAAAGAAGCTTACCAAATTTATCACCCATTGTGATCAAACCATTCTCATCAACGTTCCATACTTCCTAATAACTCCTCTGTCCTCAATTAGGTATGAACATACTTTTTGTCACTACCAACAGGTAATTACCCTATGACAACATCACATTAATCAACTCCATTTCCAAAGATCTGGGCTACGACCAATCATGCACCACGCTGCAGATCCGACTTGAGAACTCAAACCTTATCAATGAACTTCTATGTTTAAAACCTCTCGCTTAAACATATTAGGATCTGACAAAAGTATTTTAACTCCCTTCAGGAAAAGAGGCATTGACTTCAAAACTCGAAATAATCCAAAAGAAATACATAAAGCCAAAGCTTTCACATGATAAAGAACTTGCAATAGAAACTTTCAGCATCCCGAATACCAAGCGAATAAATGAATCAGATTTTCCAATAGGAAGGGCAGAACTCCCAAGACACAAATAGAGACCAAGTGAAATCCCAACAAATTTTACCATCCGCATCTATACCCAGAATCGATCTAAATCAAGCTCAAGAAGATAACAACTTTGAACAACTTTTCTAAAGGTATTCACCCACGGTACCTGTAGCTATGGCACTCGAGGTAATCACTTCGCTATTCTCATACTACGAACGGTGGTGTAACCTGGTAAAGCCTAGGGCCACAACCACGACCTCAACCTCTCAACAACTACAATAGTTACAGAGCTATCATAATAATCAAGTCACAAGCATTCGTAATCAATTCATAACAGCAATGATCAATGTGACATAATGGAAACGTAAATGCAATGCTTGACCCATTCCCATCCTACTGTGCGCTAGTGTGTCAAGTTTTTTTAAGTTCATTAACCATTATAAAATTTTAGCAAATTAAGTTACCTAAGTTGTTAATCCATTCACCACGAACCTACAGCCCGCTCTGATACCAACTGTAACACCCCAGCCCAACAAGAGCCTGGAATGCTACTAAAGAATCTTTAAACAAATCTAAACTAGGACAATTTATCAAATTCCGGCAGAACCTCCTTTGTGTAGTTAACTATACGGAGGTTTCAACAGATAAAGAATATCAAAAATAAATATTCCAACATCCAATATCATCACTAAGCATTAGAAACAGGCTAATCAGCTAGAACATATTCAGGGATATCCAAAATACATTACTCATCATTATTACAAATAACTCGAGGCATGAGACATAACCATAATCAATACTTAAGCAATCTACTTATTTATTAAAGGACATTCTAAAATTTTAATCAAGTCTTAAGGGTGCATGACAGTGTGTGAATCCAACTCAAGTCTACTCCCTCCCATGCATGTCGTTCTTGCAAAAGGTACCTAAAACACAACAAAAGCAAGAGTGAGCCCAGAGACTCAGCAAGTACCAAAAACATTATTAATCTCACAATTACAGCAACAACATTCACATCCAAAGCTTTACTCAGTAACATAGCTTATGTTGTATGAATGCAAATATGCAATGCATCTTTTCTTTCTCTTCCACTTTTTCGCATTTTATCGGTAATGCGAGATATGCCACCGTCGTCGCATACCATGCCTATGCTCGCAAGCGCAGGGACCAATTGCCCAATACTCCGCAAGTAAAGGGGACCTCAAGCCCACACTCCACAAGTGTGGGGACCAAAAGCCCATCGTTTTCTTGATGGGGACCTCTTTTCAATGCCCACATTCCACGAATGTGGGGACCTCATGCCCGTCATCTACATGACGGGAACCTCGAATATGCATACTCAGTCACCACGTGACCAAGTCTTATATATGCTCTCATGGTGCACATGAACAATTACCATTTCGCAGTAATCATGAACTGCATCAACATCATACAAGAGTAACAATCATTCATATCATAAGCATTTACCATCTTTAATCAACATATCACACTACCAACCAAGCATAGCTAATATGTTTCAAAACACTAGCACTCACTGTCAAACAATTCATAATTACGCTATCAAACAGAGTACTTCCCTCAATCGTGCGAAAATGGAGATCGCGAAGTGGGCGCTGCCCCTAGAACCACTCTCCCACCTAAATTAATTTAGCAAGCACTCTAGGACAGCAATTCTAGGCAAAAACAAAAATTATAAGCAAATACAATTCACTACTCTCTCTAGCGCATTCCCAGCTCCAAAATCCTATGCATCAGTCTGTCCCCTCAACAGACAGCCCCCTTCTAAAATCTATATCTTTTAGTACTGTCACATCCCCAAATTAATAAAGAGATTTATTATGCATCTCAATAGTATGCATCATGTTTTGAAACTCTTTATTTAAATATTGTGCTTGAAAGTCTCAAAATACATTTGAAACATACACTTTAAATTGAACTCTAAACTAAAAACTAAAATAAATGCTACTAAAGTATCTTTGGAAATAATTTATTCAAATACTATATTAATTATCACGAATTGATATAATTTTTCCAATGAAAGGAACACATTGTTTCCAAGTCAAAGGCAAATTGGCACCTCGCTACATCTGACCATTCCGAATTCTAGCAAAATTGGGACCGGTGGCTTATCAAATAGAATTGCCACCATCACTTGCCGATGTACATGATGTTTTCCATATTTCACAACTGAGGAAGTGTCTTCGTGTCCCGATCGAAGCAACTGAGTTGGAAAAACTTGACTTGCAACCCGATCTTTCTTATCGGGAGCACCCTATTCGCATTCTTGAGGAGAAAGAGCGCAAGACGCGAAATCGCAATATCAAATTCATCAAGTTTCAGTGGAGTAACCATACTGAAGATGAAGCAACATGGGAGCGTGAAGATCAAGTGCGAGCTAATTATCCAGATCTTTTTCCTTCTACTTGAAATGTCTTCGAATCAAGAAAGGAAAGTTTAAGTAAAGCAATGGGGAGGAAAAATGTAATAGCCATTCCTGGTAACCTTACAAAGATATCTTGGCACTATCTTTGAAGAAAATCAAGACAACAGATGTTATGTTTTCTTTTAGAACCTTACTATCCAACTTCCACCCTATCGATCTCGGGGTCGAGATCTTTTGTAAGGGGGGGAGGTTTGTCACATCCCCAAATTAATAAAGAGATTTATTATGCATCTCAATAGCATGCATCATGTTTTGAAACTCTTTATTTAAATATTGTGCTTAGAAAGTCTCAAAATACATTTGAAACATACACTTTAAATTGAACTCTAAACTAAAAACTAAAATAAATGCTACTACAGTATCTCTGGAAATAATTTATTCAAATACTATATTAATTATCACAAATTAATATAATTTTTCCAAAATTTTTGGGACTGGTTTGAACCCTAATAAAATTCAGACACCATTAAAAGATCTAGCCTAAGTTTGAATTTATATATTACAAAATATATTATGAACAGTAGGGTTCCATAATTTTTCTGGACACTAGGCTATCCCAGGAACCCCCAAAAATTATTTCATGATTTTAGGAATTTTATTTCTATTTTTAAGCCTCTGGTCAAAGTGGAGAAACTATTTTAATTCTCAGTCAAATCTTAAACACTATTCGGCCGGTACTGTTCCTTGGGTTCGAGCCCGACCCAGGCGAGCTGACTCGGTTGAGTCAACTAAGTGCACTGCACGTGAACCACCCGATGGAAAATCAACGGCCCAGATCGCGTACCCCTTCGACCGTCCGAACGCTCACTCGCGACATCAACCGTCAGATCACGATCGTGTGGTCCAGACGAAACCCGTTCGTGTGCGCGCGATGAGCCGCTGACACAGTGGACCCACGCTATCAGCTGCTTCTTCCACCTCGCGCAGGGCGCAGGGCGCGCAAAGGTCACGCGGCCGCGCTCGCCTGCTCCGAGCCGTTGGCGAGCCGTCATCTCCGTTAGCCACCGCCACATGCAACCACTCCTGGAGCTTCCTCACTTCACGCCGCCCCCTTTGCCGTCATCGCCCGGGCATAACACCCCTTGCACCCCCTCCTTCTTCCTCACTTCCCCTTTGTTGACCGAGGAGCGGCGCGCATGATCGTCGGGGCTCTAAATTTTAGTTGAGCCTCTCATTTGGACTGAGTTAAGTTGGAATCCATTTACTGGAGATCCAGAGTTATGTCCCTAAGACCTTGATTTGTCCCGCTCTTACGGAGATAACTCCGGGGTCCCCACAAGTACAGAGATCCAAATGGGGCGTTCTTGGACTTTCTAGAAAACTTATCAAATTCTCCAACTAAACCTAGTTGGTGAGCCTTTCAGATTCGGCCATCTACTACCCTTACCAAGCTGATTAATAGAACAGCCAATTCATATCAGGGTTTCTGGATAGCGACATTAAAATTATCATATCTTTCAGTACAGTGATCCAAATTTCGTGTTCTTTAGCTTTCTGGAAAGATAAACCAATTATCTACAATTAACTAGTAGATTACATTCCCAAAATTAGCCATTAAGGTGCCCGAATAAATCGTATAACAGAACAGCAGACCTCAACCAATCTACTGTTCGATATCTCCCTGATTAGAAACATGTTAATAAAACATGCAGCACTAACTAGCTAATGACTCACCATTACTATTCAAACATGTATGCATACCAAAAGATCTTGCACTACTAGTTAATTTCTAGTACTAGTTGCTCTACTACCAGCCGCATGCATGCATCTTATTATCTAGTCACAATATTAATTCAGCCTAAAGCAATCTTTGCTAGTAGCACTCATGCACGTGCATGCAAATTCCATTAAATAATCAATTACTAATGCTACTGTTGCATGCATACAAAGCATCTTGTACTATTAAATTAATCTCTCTCTCCTACTACTCCTATTAAATATTCACATGCAGCACTATCAGTTTAATCTCTCTCCCCTACTACTCCAAACATGCATGCATCTCCAATCAAGTCGTATCACTAGCAGCATATGGCATGCAATTAACTAATCAGTAGCATGGCATACAATTCACCTCCCATTAACTAATCCTTTCATTGCACCATAACTAGTACATCCCTGCTCATTACTATACCAATAGAACGCATTAATGCACCTCCCAATAACTATCGCTGCAGTATAGGGAAACAAGAAGAAAAAACAATCAAACTGTGCATGGCTGGGAACGGGCCAGCTGGAGTTTCCACGCTCGGACAGCCTCTTCACGTGCACGCAGCAAGGAAGGTGGCCTAGCGGCAGTGCCACCCGGCGTCCACACGTCGGCCGAAGCTCCCATGCGTGCGGGCAGCAAGCACGTTGGCGGATCCACTCACGCGAACCCAGGCTTACGGACAAACAAACGCAGGTGTCGCGCGGGCAAGCGGCTCCCAGGTGAAGGCGATCAAGCGCAGTACAGGGCAGTCACCATGCGCTGGTAAGATGAAAGGCGGCCGACGACGCACGGAGAAAAGAGGAAAACAAAAGACGGCTAGGGTTTCTTTGGCATCCACTTTTCCCACGATCCTTTTATTCCAGTACTAACCAACTCCTCCCTAAAAACTCTAAAATATCCCATTTTCACGTATCCCCTTTTATCTAATTACGCATAGATCCTCAAGAGAGTTATTTTTAGAATAACCCACTAATCCCTTTCGTTCACTCTCTAAAGAGTTTTAGGGTATTACAGTCAGGTTGTTCTGTGTTGATGGATGATAATTCACCATGTAACATTTTAGGCATTGATTCTATCTAGATCAAGATATTTGATGGCACCATAAGAACTTTGTTAGATGTTGGACACATTCCGGGCTTGAAGAGAAATATCATCTCGCTGAGTACTATTGATGCTAAAGGGTACAAGTATTCAAGTGGAGGTACAGTTCTAAAGATCTCCGAATGCTCTCTTGCTGTGATAAAAGGTGATATGAAAACTGCCAACTTATATTATCTGAAAGGTACTATAATTTCAGGTACTGTTGTTGTTTCCTCAAATAAATCATCTGATTCTGATAATACTAATCTTTGGCATATGTGTCTGGGGCCTATGAGTAAAATTGGTATCATGGATTTGTGGAGAAGCTGACTCCTTGATGGTCAAACCATCGACAAGTAAAAAATTTATGAACACTGTCTTTAGCAAGTAAAAGAGGGTGAAACTTAGCACAAAAATTCACTCTACAAAATACATATTGGATTATATTCTCTCTTATTTGTAGGGAGAATCCCGCATTCTATCCCTTGGAGGTGTTGGGTACATGTTGACTATCATTTATGAATATTCAAGAAGAGTTTAACCATTTTTCGTGAATCACAAATCGAATGTGTTCAAGACATTCAAAGAGTGAAAGATTACGTTTGGAAAGCAAACTGACGCGCATATCAAGAATCTACGTACTGATAATGGCTTGGAGTTCTATTTTAGAGAATTTGAAGCTTTATGCAGATCAGAAGGCACTATGAGAAATTATGCTATCCGAGGTACTTCTCAGCAAAACAGTGTGGCCGAATGCATGAACATAACCATTATGGAGAAGGTACATTACATGTTATCTAACATCGGCTTATCTAGGAGTTTTTGTGTTGAAGCTATGTCTACTGCTTGTTATTTGATCAATCGGTCAACCAACCTAGCAATTGCTAAGGAGACTCCAATTGAGGTATGGTCTAGTTCTCCAATAGATTATTCAAATTTGAGAATATTTGGATATCCTACTTATGGTCATGTTAACAATGGTAAATTGGAGTCTAGAGCCTCTAAGTATATTTTTCTTGGTTATAAACCTAGTGTGAAAGGATATAAATTGTGGAATACTTAAACTAGAAAGGTGGTTATTAGTAGAAGTGTTACATTTTATGAATCTGCTACATTTTATGATAAATAATCTATTGATGTTCACATTGAGAAGCTGCAAAAATCAAGTGTGAAGGTAGGGGTGCAATCAGAGCAGATACGGATGGATATTGCTCATCTCGTATCCTATTCCATTTTTTTCCTCAGAATTGGAGTCGGACACGAACAACACCAGATATGAATACGAATGTAGATAGTCACGGTCATGAATACGGACCGAATACATGCTAAACTGAACACGGATTGTCTCGGTCACGAATATTTAATTAGATATTGTGCGAAAACAAAACACACATATGTCACACATTTAATGATCAATCAACCATAGTACATGTCCAAAATGCAACTACATTAGTAATTCAACAAGCAAATTTAACTATATCACACTATCACGACGACTAGTTAAAGAAGTAGTAGCAAATAGCAAGTCATAGCGATAGTGGTACAAAAGATATGCAAAATGTAACTAGCCAACAACATAACAAGACAGATACAATATATACAAAGCCTACAGGCCACTATCAATAACTAGTTAGGGATACACAGAAAGTTAACTAGTAGCAAGTGTGTAGCGTCACAATTTTCAAGTATTTGGAAATATTTTATTTAAAATAAGGTTTTATACAATTTTCATGATTTTCTACAATTTAACAAAGTTTAAATAGATTTGTTAGAAATGGAAATGATTTAATATGAATAAATCAAACATCCATTAAATTCAAAAGTATTTTATTTAAGTTCCTTATGTTCCAAAGTATTTTTATAAATTTTGTAGAATTTTTCCGAGTTAATTTTCTATTTTTCTTGGCTTATTTGGATTTCATGTATTTTCCAAAAAAATATTAATTAAATACTGGAAATCCTCGTGGGCCAATTTCTCTCTCTGGCCCAATGGGCCTTGAGTTTACCAGATGTATGAAATATTATTTACTAGATACTATCTGATAAATTATCCGGATAGCTCTGAATCCAACGAATGCCTCCTTCCCGAATTCATTGTTGGATTCGGCAAAAACTAACTGGTTCCAAATTCAAAATCTGAAAAAAAATCCCAGAAATCCGGTTTCAGGCTCCAAATAAGATCTGAATTTATTTGGACAGACGGATGGTCAGGAACTATCCGCTCCGTTTGCACCCTTACATGCAGGTACAGCATGTTATTGATTCTGGATCTACACCAAAAGCTGAAAAGGAAAACATATATGATATTCCTATTGTCTTTCAACCATCCAACTTTCCATTGTAGCCAATGGACTTAAAAGGAATATTCAATCTCCTAAGAAATTGATTGCAGAAGCTGATATTGTTACTTATGCTTTAAATGTGGCACAGGAAGTTGAAGGTACTACAGAACCTTTCACTTATTCAGAGGCTATCTCTTGTGGTGATTCAGAGAGGTGGATTGTTGTCATGCATGATGAGATGCAATCTCTTGAGAAGAATTACACTTGGGAGCTGATCAAGTTGCTAATTGATAAGAAGGCTATTCGCTGCAAATAAATATTCAAAAAGAAAGAAGACATTTCACCAATCGAAGAGATTAGCTACAAGACAATGCTTGTTGCTAAAGGATACAACCAAATTATAGGTATTGATTTCATAGATGTCTTTTCCCCGGTTGTGAACTATAGTCCTATTCGTACTTTACTCAGCATAGTGGTTACGTATAATTATGAGCTTGAATAATTAGATGTGAAAATTGCGTTCTTACATGGGGATTAGAAGGTTTTATCTTTTTGGGAAAGGAGAATTATGCTTGTAAGTTAAAGAAATCTCTTTATAGTCTGAAGCAATCACCCAGACAGTGGTACAAAAAATTTAACTCCTTTATGGTTCCTCAGGATTTTAATAGATACGATTATGATAGTCGTGTTTATTTGAAGACCATTACTTGATCAACTATTTATTTGCTCCTATATGTTAATGATATGCTGATTGTTGCAAAAAAGATAGAAATTTCAAAGTTGAAGGCACAATTGAGTAGTGGATCTGAGATGAAGGATCTTGGTGCAGTAAAGAAGATTCTTAGTATGGAAATTACCGGAGATAGATAGTTTGGAAAATTATACCTAAGTTAGAAAGGGTATATTGATAAAGTTGTTCATCGTTTCCACATGTAATCATGAATACTCCGATAGTTGCACATTTCAAACTTTCTTTAGCGTCATGTCCATAGTCAGATGATGAAATTGAGTACATGTCTAGAGTTCCATATGTTAGTGCAGTTAGTTCACTTATGTATGCCACAATATATTCTTGCCCCGATTTATCTCAATCATTGAGAGTATTGTTAGTAGATACATACCTAATCATTGCAAGGAGCATTGAAAAGGAGTTAAATAGATTTTCATATACTAGCAGGGCACATCTGATGCTTGTTTATAGTTTGGGAAGACTAAAGATTGAGTCATTAGTTATGTGGACTAAGATTTTGCTAGATATTTGGATAAGAGAAGATCTTTTACTAGTTATGTGTTCACTATTGAAGGATGTGCCATTAGTTGCCAAGAAAGCTGTGAGGACCCCAATTTATTTGACTTGTAATGCTTAACCAACCACCTGGTCCTAGCATCACAAATCAAATAAATTGATCCTCGAGGTATGTATACTTCCCAGAAAGCAGTATACACACCCCGTTACAAAATTAGACATCAATTCCATTCCAAACATAGAGTCCAAACACCACACTACCAAACGGAAGATAACAAATAGTAGAATTATTACGCATGAGGCCGATGTGCCACAAGATACACAAATAACAAGAACGACAATGAAGCAAAAGTGCCATAAGATGGCTATAAACAAAGCCAATCGTGCCTCCAACCCACAAGGCATCCGACCGACCGCCAAGTCTAGTCGCCCACGAAACGGCAACACACTCACGTAAGTGAGGCCCTTGGGCTCACCTTCTTCCTCTGCAACAAAAACATTAAGCAAAGCACCTGAGTACAAAGATTGTCTTTGTACCCGCAAGACTGACGTGTGAACTAGCAGACCTGTTCATAAGCTACATGCAGGCTTGGTTGGTGGAGGCCATATGTTTTATTTGCATAAAGCCAATTTTCATTTGCAATAATATGATACAGTTTGAAGGCAAGTTTGCAATTCGTTTTTAATGTTGAAATAACAGTAAAGATAATAATAACAAAAGAGGAAGATAAACAACCTAGAAGTGACTATCCCAATAGTCACTCCAACAATAGCACGAATCCCAGATTCGTACCACCCATCAAGTTTTAATTTTAAATGTTGTAGTCTAACTCTTGATAAGCTTACCCAAGCGTGTCCATCACCTAAGACGAGGCTATTCGAATAGTTTTTAACCCTGCAGGGGTGTACCACTGTACCCACACTTCAGACCGCCTTTAAGCCAAAGCACACTTCCAAGGTATGCCTGCACTGACTAAGTCCTACGAGACTTTTTCCAATATTGTGTATTAACTACGAGCCGCTCGTATGGATAGAAATCCATACGCTTACATGGTAAAGCCGAAAAGACAACTACCCACTCAGATAAAGCTTTTGGACAACTACCATGCTCCCACCTCCATCCCTCCCGCGACCTCCCGCGACCCGGAGCCAATACACGCCAAAGTACTAGGTCAAGAGAGGTCCCATACCTCTAGTGTGGTTAGCACGCGAAATGCTGGATAATGTGTACTCACAAGATGTTCGGTCCTTAATTGACCCGGCACCTTTCCAATACACCCAACAGATCACACCAATCTTACCATTGTGCGCGTCTAAATCATTTTTGTTTTCAGTTTTAGTTTTGCAATTAACATAGCACGAATGGAATATAAGAACAAGAATAATTTTATGTGATCAAGATCATCGACTAAGTCGACGATCGCCCAAATCTACGGTAGCTAAGCATGACTAAGCAACCGAACTCGTAATCTACTAAGTGACAAGGGTTCATCCAAATAACTCTAATCATAGCAAATAACCTAGGCTCGGGTAGTAGAGGACAAATATTTACCTACAGATTATGCATCTAAAGGTTTAACTAACCAATTTAACACAAAATAAGCGATGCATACATACAGTTGAAACAAAATATTAGACTTTAAAATACTGGGATAAAATGATCAAACCGCTTGCTGGTCTTTGTTGCTCGAATGCTCAACTCGCTGCGAGGATCGCCTCGTGGTTACCGCAAATGTCGAAGCCTAACGATTGATCAAATAACGACAAATAAGAACGAATAACACCGACAAAACTCAAACATACAATATCATCAAAACATGTCAAAACTCACACAGAGCCTAAGCATGACATAACAAAATTTTAGAAACAGAGAACAATTCATTTTAAGTTATTAAGAATTTCCTATGAATTTTCTAAGCTAAAATACATCAAAACACTAGTTAATTACTTAACAAATTCTCATGAACAGAAACATTATCTAAAACCTATCCTGATAATTAGTATACTGAAAATGAAATTTTACAGAATTGGGTTCGTTGGATTTGGACAATTATTGAAAGAGATATACATTTTCTAATTTGGAGATTACATTCTACAACATTAAATTAATTAACAGATTTTTGATACAGGGACAAGGTTGACACTAATTTTAGTAAATAGTACATTTATAATGAAAATTAACAAAGACTGGTTTCATGCAATTTGGATAAGAATTGAATTAGTTATGCATTTTCTAAGTTTAATTGAATTAATAAAGGCAATGTAAAAGCATTTCGAAATACTAAAGCATTTATACCTTTTCCTACCGACAACCAACCAGCCCCGGACATCGACGGGGCGGCCCAGCGAAAGGTGCTTGACCGCAATGATCGCTCACGAAAGTGACGCCGAAGGCGATTCGAGAATACGTCTTCGCTTACCAAAGTGCAAACCTAACATACTCTCATAGAGAAATACGCCACCGACGAGAAAACGCTTACGAGCTACACAACCCTAATCGACAAAGACGGACCCACATGGCGCGACTCGAGAACAAATAATGGGTGGATTAAAGATTCTCTAAACGTGATTAGCCAATAGGGCCCACAAGTCAGAGACTCAAACTAGACATGATTAGAGTTAAACTAATCATCACCGGCGGCTCACCGGCGCAAGACGGGACGCGCGCGCCGCGCGCAGTGATCTAGCTAACCGATGGGTTCTCGGCGAGAGAGTGGTACCTTCGGGTTCACCGCGCCCTGCGAACTTGATGACGGTGACCCGGGAACTCGAGGATGCCGGCGGCGAGCTGGCGGCGAACGGAGGCGGAGAAGAAGGTGCGGCTTCCGCGGAGAGGACACGACAAGCTTCTAGAAGACTCCGGAAGGTGTGCTTAAGCTTCGCCTCAACACCAGGAGCAAGAAGCATACGATAACGTCGATGAAGAAGGCCCGAGACGGCCGGAATTTCCACGGCGGCGGAAAACCGAGCTCGGAGAAGAAGGGGTCGCACAGCCTCAACGATGCACCAAAGATGAAAATGAAGCCATCATTAGATTCAGTGCATCCGTGCGATCCTAAGGGACCAAGTGACGAGGCTAGAGACTCACCGGTGCGCAATCGAGCTTGCGGAGCCGAGAGCGCCGGAGTCGAAGACGACGAAGTCGCTCCTGGCAATTCACTGGACGCCAAGGGTCCGGGATGGCCAAAATGGAAGCGGCGTTGAACAAGGAAGTCGAAGACGGGGTCGTAGAGGCACGAGCGACAATGAGGTGGTGGCGCCGTGCTCGGGTTCTTCTCCGGCCGAAGCTAAGAAATGGGCGGAGAAAACACAAGAATGAACGCGAGGAAGAATGGATGACCCAAGGAGGTAGATGGACTCCGGGCGATCCTCTGGGGGCAGACACGCGTCCCCGGCGTGGCAGCGACGAGCTGCGTGGCACGCATGCGCGAGCGCCAGCCGAGCTCGGTAAGGCGCGGAGTCGGCGAGGAAGAACCTGACAAGGATGGCCCACATGTCAGCGACGGCGACGAAGCGGTGCGAGTCGGACCAAGTGTGGTTCAACGATTTGGTCTGGCTCGATCAAGAAAATGTCGACCGTTGGATCTTGGATGGACGGCCGAGATCAATGTATGCATTCGGACAGGTCGACGAGACAAGCAATGTGGACCGCTCGATCTGCATCGGACGGTTGGCAACGATCGGGCGCGCACGGTGCAGCTAGGCGGTGCGACCGAGTCAAGTGGCGCGGTCGGACTCGAGTCTGAGTTGGGTCCGAGCCAGAGGAACAGTGATTCCAGATTCGAATTAGAAAGACAAAGAAGGTTTGGGGAATTTTTAGAGGTAGCTCCAGGGCTCCAAAAATTTCGAAATTTTTATGGTAGCTAACTGGAACAGAGGACTACCTTGTGTAAATTTTCCAGGAATTTTCATGCATTAGATTTCTCCCAAGAAAATTCACAAGCTGCTGCCTAAAGGTTTGACCAGATTTCTAAACTGGTTTGACTTGGGCAGTTGAAATAGCAAATAAAATCTAAAAAATTGTGAAATAATTCAGAGAGGTAGCTAGGATGGTCAAGATGATAGGAAAAATAATTTTAGAGGATGATCACAAGTTTGAAGGCTAAGAATTTGTTGACAACAATTTCCATTCACAAGAATTTAATTCTAGAAAATGGAAATTGCTAGGGAAAATTTGGAAAACTTCCAAATGATTTGATGAGACAACAAAAGTTTTTATTTCTCCTCATAATTTACATTTGAAATACAAACCCTAAGTTAGGGCTGTTACAAAAGCATATAAGCTATTGTTGCCTTGTCCACTACAGAAGCTAAATATATGGTTATTTCTAAAGTTTGCAAAGAAGTTATTTGGCTAAGAAGTTTGTTTACTAAGCTTTGTGGAGGTACGTCTTGCACTACAATATTATGCGATAGTCAGAGCGCTATTTGCATTACAAAGGGTTAGATGATTCATGAGAGAACGAAGCACATTAACATCAGATATCTTTACATTCGATGTGTCATCGCTCAAGGTGACATTAAAGTCAGTAAGATAAGTACTAAAGATAATCCAGCTGATATGATGACAAAGCTAGTTCCTAATGCTAAGTTTGAGTTTTTCTTAGATTTAGTTGGTATCATTCAGTAGTCCTATGGACATTCGGTGCATAAGGTATTCATGCTAATCTATTTCGAGGAACTGATGTTTTGTTTTGGCTATAGAGGAATTTGTCTCAAGGTGAACATTGTTGAGTTTGAGTGTGATATGAATTTTGCTCCAACTCATAGTTCAACTCCTACATGAAGTTTTTCACGTACCACTATAAATATATCCATGTAGTCCATAGGGAAGAGAAAAAGTTTCAATGTAAACATCTCCTTATATAGTGATTTTGCCTTCGTATACCTGTGGTTTTTTTTGAAAAAGTTTTTCTATGTAAAATTTATGTCTCCTATTCCTATTTTCCTGTGCATTATTTATAACATTGTTTTTCAAAGTGCCACACAATGATGTCTTCGGTTGTCGATGTGGGGAGCTTGATTTTTAGTGTCAGCATCATGATGCAAAAAAATATTCTCATATTTGCTCTTCCTTCCATCTCCTCTGTTTGGATCAATCAATTGAGAAACCCACTTCAATCTGCAGTGTATCCAGTCATTCCTCCGTATCTTAAACGAATTACCTGTTCCAATCCGCCAAATAATGCTTGCTTCAGCAAGTCTAGCCCATGTTCAATAGCTTTCCAAGTAGGGGAGGCTCCACTCGAAAAGCAGTATCAGTCAAGGAACCATTAGAAAAATATTTGGCCTTTAAAACCTTCACGCAAAGACTATCTGGATAGTAAATTGTTAAAGTATGATACAAATTCATCATCGAGTATGTGCCTGACGCAACACACGCACCGACTAGCACTAGATGTCGTGTCGAGTGGCACAACCAACTCTGACTCAGTTTCCTTCTCCATGGGACTTTTGTTCCGTAGCCAATATATACACTTCTGTAGTTGCACGATTAGATACGGCGAAGTTTCGTATGCTTGTAATTTCTCTCCAAATAGTGATTTCCACCTTCATGTGTCTGTAGTTTTCCCGCAAGGTTTTTCAACGTTAGATCCACGTCTCCCATTCTATTGATCTTCTATTATTTGTCATGCGTTATATAAAAAGTGGTACGAGAGCTCTGGGTTCAAAACCCTATTCGCTGCCTCCGCAATGATCAATCTCCGCTCCCAGGGATCAGCACCCGCGCGACATCAAATGCAACATCTAGGGACGTCACTCTTGCGGTATACAGGCGCAACAAGAAAATTTGTCGATGTTCGAGTCGGTCATCTTGCAGTGACATCACAAGCATCAAGATGCGGCATCGAGGCACGTCACGGCATCGACATCAAGCGACATTAAGGAGGAAGCACCAAGAAACTTCATCTGGATCCTTCTGCTGCTGTTGCGCTCGAGTATATTACTCTGTTCAGCATCCTCGTCACGATCTGTTTCGGCGATTTCATGAAAACATCTTCTTGCAGCCAAGCCGGGCAAGCGTGTCACATGGCTGCCTCCCGTTTGTCTCACAAAAGAAGCGGTCAGCAAGTCACTAGTAGAAGAATCGTGGTCGAGTCGTCATCTGCCTGCCAAGCGACAAATTTTTTGCTGTAATTGACATCGAAGCGATCAAGGAAAACAACTCACCTCAAAAGTGCGCCAAGCAGGCTTCCACCGAGTCCGAACCAAAAAAACAACAAACCTCGACTACTTCCACCTAGGCCTAGTAATGGGCCGAGATTTATCGGGCCAAGAGGGTAGGGCTGGTAAATGGGCTGATCTCGGTTATACCAAATGGGTAGAAATAAAAAAGGGTAAGAATAGGATTGAGCTGGCTTTAAATAGGATTGGGCTAGGACTCAGATTTGCTACTAATTTTGGGTCGTGTAAGGGCCCAACCCTTCCCTGTAACCCATGGGTGGAATAGGGTTGGCTCTCGGCTGGTTGGCGAAGGAAATCCTCACCTCACTCATCGCCTCCTCGGTCGAAGCATATCGCCCCCCCCGAACACCGCCTCAAGTGGACGCTGGTGAGCGCCGCCGCCAGAGGGGGTGTCGAGACCCGAACATACATCTCAGGAACCCTCTGTGTATTCTGAACTAGTCCCAGATCAGTAGCTAGCTTACACAGGAAAATAGTGATGAAATACCATCCATTTATTTGATTTAACTAAAAAGATCTTAAAGTAACAAATAATTATAATAATTGGACCTTATGGTCAATGTTTACTTAACTTGCCACGTAGGGTTAAAAAACAAATAAAATCTTGTAGCGGAACGAAACTCTTTAAATGGCCAATCAACATGCCCACAGGCAATCAAGTGGAGAACGCATCTGACGAGGATTAAAACATCTATGTATTATTTTTAATACATAATAGACCATACGTCTTCATGGTCGTAACCCCTGAGGTGCACGACCTCACTGATCGTAGAGATTCCAGAGGTTACATAATGGGTACCCTGGTCGGACGAAGGCCTAAGCCAAGCTCCCGACCAGGAGAACTGTTCGTAAAAGGTATGAACTGATACTTGGAACTGATTTCAAGTATATTCTTTACAGTATGATGAATGGAGCACGTGCATATTCCATACCATACGACGTTTCTTATCGAGAAGCACTAATGGATAACCACCATGCTGTTATATGTCTCATAGACATATAACCGCCGAACGGTTGATTCTTTATCAACCGTCACTTGACTCCGACCAGACGCAACGCTTCACATCAAATGTCTTCTCCGGAAGTAACTACCACTTCTTCGAGGGCTATTTAAAGATGGAGCCTGGACAGATCAAGAGAGACGAGAATAAGATAGAGCAATCACACTAAAGCACAAGCCTTAGATTCGTGTTGTAGGTCTGACATTGTAAAGGAACAAGCAGTGTTCTCAGAGCATACCCTGTAAAACCCAGTTCATATTAATAAAAGAGCAGTCCCATTATTTCCCTAGATTTCCCACGTCACTTTCTCTTTTTCTTTTCGTAAGATCGACGTCTTGATCGTCGACAGCTGGCGCCGTCCGTGGGGAGCGCGGCATGGAATCTTAGAAGAATTTCTCTGCTCATCAAATATTTGTCTATTCCCTGTTTGTGATCGCTGATGCGGTTATGGCGGGAAGTTGGGATAAAGAAAACTGGTTTGACCTGGCGGACTACGCCAACCTCGACATGGACGCATGCATGTGCGCCATGGAGGAAAACGGAATCTCTTCATCATCCTCCTCCGCCGGTTCGCCCATCGCAGAAATCGGCGAAGTCGATCGGATGAATGAGGATACACCGCTACGATCAGTGGTGGTTTCAGAGGAAGTGCTTCCGACCAGTTTGGAACACCCTAAAGCCTCAGCAAGTCTAGGCCTTTCGACCGGCAAAAAAGGTGACAAAAATTCAACACCGCAACTCGAGGTTCAATATACCTTTGATGCGATCATGGTTGATAGGTACTCACCGACGGCTTCTAGCAATTCCAGGAGCCAACCGACACCTAGTGACGGTGTCATTTAAACCTCCATTAGTCATAAACCAGGTGGGAATGATAAGGCTCAGCATTCGATCGGCAACTCGCCGGATCAGGTTCAGGCCCTTCCAAAAACCTCAGGAAGTGCTGATCACCGACTGCTCTCCGTCGTGGAAGCTTCTCGCAAAGCTCTGAAAGGCTCTCCATCGATTATGATGGAAGCTCATCGGAGCATCACTGCTGGAAGCATGAGGTCAATGCGATCGGAGATACAGATCAAAATGCCGTGTACGGTCCTCCATACGTTGCCTCCCACCACGTAATAATGGCAATGGTGTCACATCCCCAAATTATTAAAGAGGTTTATTATGCATCTCAGAGGATTATTATGCATCTCATTAGCATGCACCATGATTTGAAACCATTCATTTGAATATTGTACTTGGAAAATCTCAAAATACAAATGAAACATACACTTCAATTTGAGCTCCAAACTAAAAACTGAATTAAAATGCTACTGAAGATCCTATGGAAATAATTTATTCAAATACTATATGAATTATCAAGAATTAATATAATTTTTCCCAAATTTTTGGGACTGGTTTGAACCCTAAGAAAATTCAAACACCTTTAAAAGACCTTGTCTAAGTTTGGATTTATATATTACAAAATATGTTAGGAACAGTAGGGTGTAATAATTTTTATGGACACTAGGATATACCAGGAACCCCCATAAATTATTTCATGATTTTAGAAATTTTATTTCTATTTTTAAGCCCTGGTCAAAGTAGAGGAAATGATTTAAAATTCAGTCAAAACCCTGGACCTAAACCGGCTGCTACTGTTCCTTGGGCTCGAACCCGACTCGGTCACTTGACACGGCGGAGTCAACTAGTTGCACCTCCGCATGCAACCCTTGGATCATGGATCAGCGGCCCAGGTCTCCTCGTCATTTGACCTGTCCGAACGGCCCCGCCAATCTCATCCGTCCACTCGCAATCCAACGGTCGATCTAAAATCACTTAAACCCCCTTGCCGTGTGACTGACGCCGTGGGCCCGCGTTGGCAGAGTCGTCTCCTACCTCCCGTTGCGGGCACAGGAAGCGAGCGCCACGCGCTCGCGCTGCTCCGACAGACACAGTGACGTTGATGCTCACGCCGTCCGTCCACCGCCCCCCTCCACCACTCCGGAGCGTTCCCCACTTCACGCCGCCTGATTTCCGTCATCGCCCAAGCTTAATACTCCCCGACACCCCGTTTCTTCCTTACTTCTCCTCTGTTTGACCGAGGAGAGGGAAGCTTCCTTGAGCTCATTTCTCTGGTAAGCTTCTCGCCTCTGGCACCCTCAGTTCCTCCTTTGCATGCCATTTTCATTTTGGCTTATGCGAGCTCTTGGTTCTTTTTGTAGCGCCTGGACCAACCTCGTGCTCCCTGAAGCTCTAGAGCGCGCCCCCGGAGGACACCCTGTGTCATCTTCGTCTCCGGTGAGCCTCTCGCAAATCCTTTCGCGTCACCTCATGCCTTATAGCATGGTTATCAAAACCCCTCAACTTATTTTTATAATGCACGACAGGATCTTGCTGAATCAGTGATTTCACCATTTTCGGCCGTGGAGCAACTTTTCGTCCCCCTCGTAGATCCAGTAAGCCTTTGTCCAAATTCCTTGCTTCTATAGCTTCATCAGATGATCTTTAAGTCTTATTGATCATTCTTTTTACTTGGTTTTGCTCAGAGGATCCTCTCCTCGTGAAACCGTGCCTTCACCATTTTCTTCTCCGGCGCAGATAGTGCTCTAGCGACTCCGAAGTTTCCGAACACTTTCTTACGCTCGGTAACTTCCACTTAGTCCCTAGGACACGGGCACTCGCTTGTTTGATGCCTGCGGAGCTCTATGTTGCTTCTGCGCGCGCGAAGAATGTCGCCGCTAGCTCGGCCAGCCGTCTTGCGGCAGCCCAACCTCGCCACCACCACCGGAGGTGCGCTCGCTTTGCGGTTTCATTATAGCTTTTAGTTTGCGCCGCCAGTGGACCACGCTCGACGAGCCGCGGGCGAAGCGCGGCGGGAGCTCCGTTGTCGGTAATATCCGCAAATGACTAAGTCGGCGATTAAGGAGTTAATGACGCAATTAGTTTAAATGTTGCCTTCAAGATCTCGCTGACAGGTGGGACCACGCGCAAAACACTGCGTTTAGCCCCTGTTAAGTGGTTGTGTATTTTAGAACATACGCTTTCTGTTAAGGAAAACATAATCTTTTAGCTGTAAATTTTATAGTACGTTATCATGTTTGGAAAACGCATTTCACGAAATGCGCCAAAGATGTGTTCACCGAAGGGATCACTACCGACCGAGTCAACCTCGACTTGGGCCCGCCGTCGCATTTGTGGCTGGGATAGCACCCGGTAGGAAAAGTAGTAAATATTTTATGAAATTCGAAATCTGTTAATTTGCACACTAAGAAATATGTATAACTTCTAAAATGCATAACTAAATCATTTTAAATCCAAAATAGGTAAAACCACTTCTGGTAATTTTCATATTTAATGAACTTTATATTAAAATTGGTTTCAACCTTGTCCCTATAACAGAGAGCATTATTTTAGAAAATGAGCTATAAACACTATTATTTTTACAAAAGGAAAAGACTGATAGCTTTAACAATTCATAAGTAATTATTGGAAACTCCAAAAATAGTGAAATCAATTTTGAAAATCTATATTTCAAAGGAAATTAATTATAAAAATGGTTCCCAACTTACCTCTGTCACAGAAACTATAGTTTGAGGAAAATGATCCTAAAGGATATTATTTTTACACTGTTAATGCTGGTAACTTTGAAAATCAGTAACTAAATCACGAGAGCTCCAATTGGAGCAAACTCAACTGTTTTGAACTTATAATAATATTGCCTATTTATCTATGTAATCCATGTACTTGCCACTATTCTACAAAATTTCACTTCATAATTAAATTACATAAATGAAGGCATATTGAAATCTAAAATTCAAACCATTATAACTTTCATATACTAAATCAAAATGAAATAATTCTTTCACCAAAAATCATTTAAAATCATGACTTAGCTACTGTAGAAAAATCATGCATTTTTGAGCATTTTGATTTTTGGAGTATTTCTCGATGTTTATTCGGTATTGTATTTATATAGATTCCGAGCTCATTGATATTGACTCTTACGCTACTGAGGGAGAGCAATTAGCCTACCAGCAAGGCAAGCATCCTTTGAACTTTCTTTTTGCATCATATTTGATCCCAATTTTGTTAGGGTAGATGCAATGATAATTGCTTGCATGGTAGTTCTATAATGTCGCTATTTTTGTGATGGGTAGTTAGACACATCCTATTATCTTGTCATTGTGGCTATCCATGAATTATTCCCGTACTGAAATGCTTAAGATAGGATGTATGAATCTATATTGTTCGAGTCTGCTTAGCCATGCAAGTCTAGAACCGGTAGTTTGATTGTCGGGAATAACCCGACAATTATGGGATAGACACAACTCTCATTATTTACTTTTGGTTCAAATCTTTAAAATTTTGTCATTTTAAATGAGCTTTTGGTCTGGACAAGTGTTGGTTAGTGATGGTGCTTCGTGCACGAGCTTTGGGTAAGTGGTTGACTTGTCTAGACAATTAAGGACCGAACTTTGGTAACGTTGTTGATTCAAGTACATTCGTGCTATCACACGCGGTATATGGGTGTCGTATGGTTAAGTAGGGGGAAGGTTTTATTGTGTTGAGTCCCACGGTGGTGAAATTGTAAGGGCATGGGACCGTGAAATCCCGTGTTCTGGGCCGATAGGATGGGGGCGTTAACATCTTGTGTTTCCTAGGATATATAGGATGGAGGCGTTAACGTCTTGTGTTTCCTAGGAGCCATGGGTTCAGGGACTTAGCTCAATGGGATCTTCTTGCTAAACCGTATCTTGATTTACCCGGCCGGCGTACCATAGGAACTATGCTATATTTGGAGGCATCTGGAGGCTTACGGGCTAATCAAGTCGTGTGGGTAAAGTAGTACACCCCTGCAGGGTATAAATCTATTCGAATAGCCGTGTCCGCGGTTATGGACAACCGCTTGAGTTCGGGAGTTACTATTGTTAGACTTGGAATTAAAATTGTGGTTATAACTTGGTATCAACATGAATGTGATGTTCATGCTTGTTGTTGTATCAAAGTGGACCGCCACTTTGTTGTTGGTATGATTCATTTGTTATTGAATTCATTACTTGTTCACATGCTTTACTTCTACTTCAAATCTGATTTTGAAATGGCACTTGAAAAACTAGTATGTGTAGGTTGTTCAGTATTGCGTCTCTTTCTCAAAATTAAGCCAATATGAGCCCTTCCTTTGAATGACCTTATGCATAAATATTTTTATTTGTGTAAGACTTGCGAGTACTCTTTGTACTCAGCCAGATGTTTGCTGGCTTTTACAGGCGAGGAAGATATTGAGACCGACGAGCTCGTCGATGTCGATTTAGGCGACACCGATGAGTAGCGTGCTATCTTTTAATCCCAGTCGGTTGACGACGGGTTGTGGGCATACCTCTGTTGGTCTTTTGGTTATTTACCCATTTCCGCTGCTAGTTAATACTCTTATTTCAATTTGGCCGGTCGGCCAGTTGTATTAGATGTAAACATGGAATTATGTTGTATGCCTTTTGTACTATCAGTGTTGAATGTTGTATGGATGTAACCAACGTTGAATGAGAGTATGGTTATATTGGTCGCTGATCTTGGGAGCCAATATAAGTCATACTTGTTGTTCATGGGTTCCCATTTAACTCGCTAAGTGTCGTGTTTGGCTTGTTGGAGAACCGACAATCATGTAGTGCTCGCAGTGGAGCGGCGCGCATGATCGTCGGGGCTCTAGTTTGCAGTCAAGACTCTCATTTAGACTGAGTTAAGTTGGAATTCATTTACCGGAGACCTAGGGTTATGTCTCTAAGACCATGCCTAGTCTCGGTCTTATGGAGATAACTCCGGGGTCCCCACAGCGTTGATATCAGAGCCATACTGACTGTAGGTTAGAGATAACACTGGCGTTAGTGTTAGCAAGCCTTTTTGACTCAACATATTTTGAAGTTATCAAATTAATTTCAGAAAGTTTAAGTTAGGAATACTTTTTATTCCTCATCCTTCTTAGTATCATTCCTTACCTTATTCTGGTTTTGGTTTGCAAAACCACTCACCTTTCCCTTCTGGTCCTTTAGATGAACCCTTTTATACCTTGTTCGGGAGACCCAAACTGAAGTTGTGGACGGATATCCGGCGCTTCTAGAGATATATTGTAAACTTCACTTATCAACACAAATACTCCATCTATCATCGGAATCAAGGACCAAGGATGGAGGAGTATTTGGCAGTGATCAATATCGTTGCCAGACGTGTGACAAGGAGTATCCCATATGGATTCCAGGCGCGTGGCACCTCTGAGGCCACGACATTGCAGGAAGTGGCTCGTGTGGCACTGAGCCATCTTCGTCATGATTTGACGAAGTTAGCTCAGCCTCCATACTACCACCTTTCTATGCAAGCACGTGGCGCAGAAGTGAACACTGTTGCCATGATCCAGTCTGGGAAAGACACTCAAGTACGACGGCTGGCAAGATCGATACACATCAAGGATCACCTAGCTTTTATTGGTTAGATTAGTTTCCAGAAGAATTTAATCAAAACCTTTAGGGTTGAAGCCTAGTAAGCTCACGGTTCAGCTATGAGTTCAGTGAGCATATGTCCTTAGGTCCTTGTAATGGGTCTATAGTTGTTGAACTTTCAATGTTGTTTTGCAAGAGCTTTGGTTTCGGGCAATTACTCTTGGCCTATGGGCCTATATGGATGTAATTATAGCCGGAGAACTCATTATCATTTCTATGGATCTTATGTTGGCCTTTGTGCTTTCGTGTCTTCTCTTGGTGTTAATTTGTGTGCATTCATTGTCACATCGCATGATAGTTTTAGATCTTCTCTTTGCTGTCCAAAATATTTTTCGCACTCATTCGAGTGTATTATTAGGCTATGTACTAACCATCTTTGTCACAACAGGATGGCAGGACCTAGTACTCATTCTAGCACTCAACCAAGGAAAAAGTCACCATCCCTGGGATTCAACACACCGTCGCATGTCTTGGATGCAGCAAGGTGGGGCACTTCGCCCACCAATGCGAGCTAAGGGTGTTAGAAAGGACCATGGTGGAGGCCATGGTCTGTCGACGTTCTGGTGAGGAAGGACACTATATTGATCAGTGCATTACAAATTGTCCCAACTGCGACGGAGACCACCCACCAAGAAGTTGTCCGACTACCAAGGTCACTTGTTTTCTCTGCGAGGGACACGATCACTGTCCCAAGGAGTGTCGTCTACACAATATGATCACAAAGTCAGTCGAACTTCAACGAAGGATTTTCCACGCAGCTGTCACCAAGGCAAGCTCTGGCCAAGAAGTTACACCAGGGCCACCCGAAAAGAAGCGTCGAAACCGATCCCATAAAGACAGGCAACTTATTTGTTTTGTTGGCAACACTCCGGGACATTTTGCGATATTTTGCCCAGAGAAGCACCAAGCTTTTACCATCCGTGATCCAGATTTTCAAGAATCCATCGATAAGGGACCCAATGTCTTTTCTCAGCATGCCAGTTCATTCCAACTGTCCCGTTCTCAAGCACCGGTGCCACCTAGGCCTCTAACGACGACTACACTCCTTTCTCTGTGTGAGGTACAACAGCTTAATGGGGGTAGAGGTTCCCAAGACTGCAGCTCGTTTAGGCCCAATGTCACTTGTTTTTACTGTGGCCGCATCGGTCACTATGCGCATAAATGCCTTGTGAGGAAGCAAGGGATGCCCGGACTTATTGAGCTCCAGTGAGATCACTACCACCTCTGAGGGTAGTGGCCAATCCCCCCCAAGCTTCAGCACGTGGCCGAGTGAACCATGTTCCCGCCAAGGAGACAACCGACGCACTCGACGTCGTTTTAGGTACGCTCCTTGTGATTTCTTTTCCAACTTTTGTCTTGTTTGATTCGGAAGCCTATCATTCAATCATCAAGAAGTCCTTTGTTGCATTACATCATTTTGAGATGCATATACTTCAGCCACCTTATCAGATCCATCGCCGAGATCGGTTTTCCAAACCGATCAAGTCTGTCAGGACGTAAAAGTGGAAACTCAAAATGTTATTTTTTTTGGCAAATCTAATTGTAATAAATTCAGTGGGTATTTATGTGATCTTAGGGATGGTTTGGCTCTCCAAAAATTAGGGAAAGATCGATTGTGCTCAACGGTCTATTTCTGTCACTAGTGAAGACGGCAGTCAGGTCATCTTTGCACCTTCAGTGGGCAGTTCTCATCTCTATGCTTTGGAAGCTAGTACCTCTCTTGAACTTGAGAAAGTGCCTGTGGTGTGTGAATATCCAGATGTATTCCCCGAAGAACTCCCAGGCATGCCTCCTGATCGAGAAGTCGAGTTCGTCATCGAGCTTGTACCCGGTACCGCGCCGATCTCAAAACAGCCATACCGGATGCCTCCTAATGAGTTAGAAGAATTGAAGAAGAAACTCCAAGAACTTCAAGACAAGGGATTTATTAGGCCGAGATCCTCACCTTGGGGATGTCCGGCCATCTTTGTCAAAAAGAAAGACAAGAGTTTGCGGATGTGTGTTGACTACCGTCCGTTAAATGAAGTCACGATCAAAAACAAATATCCGCTTCCTCGGATTGATGATTTATTCGATCAATTGAGTGGAGCTCAAGTGTTCTCCAAGGTTGATTTGCGCTTGGGCTATCATCAAATTAAGGTTCGAACTGATGACATTCCAAAGACAGCATTCTCTACTCGGTATGGTCTATACGAGTACACTGTCATGTCTTTTGGTCTAACGAATGCACCGGCTTACTTCATGAACCTTATGAATTCAGTTTTCATGGAGTATTTGGATAAGTTTGTTGTTGTATTCATCGACGATATCCTTATCTACTCAAAGTCCGATGAAGAACACGAGCAACACTTGAGGCTTGTGTTAGAAAAACTTCGTCAACATCACCTTTATGCCAAATTCAGTAAATGCGAGTTCTAGCTTCATGAAGTTAGTTTCTTGGGCCATGTCTTATCCAAGGGCGGTATCGCTGTTGATCCAAGCAAAGTGCAAGATGTCCTTGATTGGAGGCAACCCAGAAATATCACTGATATTCGTAGTTTTCTCGGACTTGCGGGTTATTATCGCCGGTTCATCCAGAACTTCTCCAAAATTGCGAGGCCAATGACTCAACTTCTAAAGAAAGAAAAGAAGTTCGAATGGTTGCCTGAATGTGAGGAGAGTTTTCAGATCCTAAAGGAATGCCTAACCAAAGCTCCAGTACTTATCCTGCCCGACATTCACAAGAGCTTTGACATTTACTGTGATGCATCTCGCCATGGGCTCGGTTGTGTACTTATGCAAGAGGGCCGAGTGGTGGCTTATGTATCAAGGCAATTGAGACCTCATGAGTTGAATTATCCCACTCATGATTTGGAACTCGCAGCGGTTGTTCATGCTCTCAAGATTTGGCGACATTATCTCATCGGTAATCGTTGCGAAATCTACACCGATCACAAGAGTCTTAAATATATCTTCACCCAAGCCGATCTGAATTTGAGGCAAAGAAGATGGCTTGGTTGATCAAAGATTATGATTTTGGACTCCATTATCATCCAGGAAAAGCAAATGTGGTAGCCGATGCCTTGAGCAGGAAGTCTCAGTGCAACTGTTTATCGGTAGCTCCTATTTCGGCAGGCTTATGTGCTGCGATGCAACGTCTGCACCTTGAGATAATTGAAGAGGGTTCTCTTGCTGCCCTTAGTGTGAATTTTACACTTGAGGATCAGATTAGAGAAGCCCAGAAGTCTGACGAAGAAGTAGCTCAAATCCGAGAAGAAATGAAGCAAGGCAAGGCCAAGTGCTTTAAAGAAGATGCACAAGGTACCCTATGGTTTGGGAACCGGTTGGTGGTGCCCTGTGATCATGTCTTGAGAGAACTAATTCTCAAAGAAGCTCATGACTCCAAATTCTCTATCCACCCGGGTAGCACCAAGATGTACCAAGATCTTAAGAAGCGGCTATGGTGGAGCCAAATGAAGCGACAGATCGCTCAATATGTTGTCGAGTGTGATGTATGCCAAAGAGTCAAGGCTGAGCATTTGAAGCCGGCAGGTACTCTACAACCCCTGCCCATTCCCAAGTGGAAATGGGAAGAAGTTGGCATGGATTTTATCACTGGCCTTCCAAAAACTCAAGCGGGGTTTGATTCTTTATGGGTGATTGTTGATCGTCTGACGAAGGTTGCCCATTTCATTCCTTTCAAGACCACTTACACCAGGGACAAGCTAGCGGAGTTGTACATCTCCAGGATTGTTTGTCTCCATGGTGTACCAAAAGTGATCATTTCTGATAGGGGTCCCCAGTTCACCTCTCACTTCTGGAAGTGCTTGCACCAAGCAATGGGAACCAATCTATCTTTCAGCTCCGCATACCACCCGCAAACAGATGGACAAACGGAAAGAGTGAATCAAATTTTAGAAGACCTTCTCCGTGCTTGTGTGCTGTCCTATAGCAAGAATTGGGAGAAATGCTTACCGTTTGCGGAGTTCTCCTACAACAACAGCTTCCAATCAAGCATTCAAATATCCCCCTTTGAGGCATTATATGGGAGAGCTTGTAGGACACCCTTGAATTGGTCCGAAGCCGGGGAGAGGCCATTTTATGGTCCAACCTTGGTAGAGGATGCTGTAGAACAAGTTCGTGTCATTCGCGAACGACTTCGGACAGCTCAATCTCGTCAAAAGTCCTATGCCGACCGTCGTCGTCATGACTTGAGTTTTCAAGTGGATGATCATGTCTATCTTAAGGTTTCTCCAATGAAAGGAACACATCGTTTCCAAGTCAAAGGCAAATTGGCACCCCGTTACATCGGACCTTTCCGAATTCTAGCAAAGTTGGGACTGGTGGCTTATCGAGTAGAATTACCACCATCACTTGCGGATGTGCATGATGTCTTCCATGTTTCCCAACTGAAGAAATGTCTTCGCGTCCCGACCGAAGCAACTGAGCTAGAAAGACTTGACTTGCAACCTGATCTTTCTTATCGTGAGCACCCGATTCGCATTCTTGAAGAGAAGGAGCGCAAGACACGAAATCACAATATCAAATTCATCAAGGTTCAGTGGAGTAACCATACTGAATATGAAGCAACATGGGAGCGTGAAGATCGAGTGCGGGCCAATTACCCAGATCTTTTTCCTTCTACTTAAAATATCTTCGAAGCAAGAAAGGAAAGTTTAAACAAAGCATTGGGAAGGAAAAAAAATTTATAGCCATTCCTTGTAACCCTACAAAGATATATTGGCACTATCTTTGAAGGAAATCAAGACAACAGATGCTTTGTTTTCTTTTCGAACCGTTCTATCCAACTTCCACCCTATCGATCTCGGGGTCGAGATATTTTGTAAGGGGGGAGGTTTGTCACATCCCCAAATTATTAAAGAGGTTTATTATGCATCTCATTAGCATGCATCATGATTTGAAACCATTCATTTGAATATTGTACTTGGAAAATCTCAAAATACAAATGAAACATACACTTCAATTTGAGCTCCAAACTAAAAACTGAATTAAAATGCTACTGAAGATCCTCTGGAAATAATTTATTCAAATATTATATTAATTATCAAGAATTAACATAATTTTCCCAAATTTTTGAGACAAGTTTGAACCCTAAGAAAATTCAAACACCTTTAAAAGACCTTGTCTAAGTTTGGATTTATATATTACAAAATATGTTAGGAACAGTAGGGTGTAATAATTTTTATGTACACTAGGATATACCAGGAACCCCCAGAAATTATTTCATGATTTTAGGAATTTTATTTCTATTTTTAAGCCCTGGTCAAATTAGAGGAAATGATTTAAAATTCAGTCAAAACCCTGGACCTAAACCGGCTACTACTGTTCCTTGGGCTCGAACCCGACTCGGTCACTTGACACGGTGGAGTCAACTAGTTGCACCTCCGCATGCAACCATTGGATCATGGATCAGCGGCCCAGGTCTCCTCGTCATTTGACCTATCCGAACGCCCCCGCCAATCTCATCCGTCCACTCGCAATCCAACGGTCGATCAAAAATCACTTAAACCCCCTTGCCGTGTGACTGACGCCGTGGGCCCGCGTTGGCAAAGTCATCTCCTACCTCCCGTTGCGGGCACAGGAAGCGAGTGCCACGCGCTCGCGCTGCTCCAACAGACACAGTGACGGCGATGCTCACGCCGTCTGTCCACCGCCCCCTCAACCACTCCGGAGCGTTCCCCACTTCACGCCGCCTCCATTTCCGTCATCGCCCAAGCTTAATACTCCCCGACACCCCGTTTCTTCCTTACTTCTCCTCTGTTTGACCGAGGAGAGGGAAGCTTCCTTGAGCTCATTTCTCCGGTAAGCTTCGCCTCTGCACCTCGCCTCCTTTGCATGCCATTTTCATTTTGGCTTATGCGAGCTCTTGGTTCTTTTGTAGCGCTGGACCAACCTCGTGCTCCTCGAAGCTCCAGAGCGCGCCCCCGGAGGACACCCTGTGTCATCTTCGTCTCCGTGAGCCTCTCGCAAATCCTTCGCGCACACCTCATGCCTTATAGCATGGTTATCAAAACCCCTCAACTTATTTTTATAATGCACGGCAGGATTTTGCTGAATCAGGGATTTCACCATTTTCGGCCGTGGAGCAACTTTTCGTCCCCCTCGTAGATCCAGTAAGCCTTTGTCCAAATTCTTTGCTTCTATAGCTTCCTCAGATGATTTTTAAGTCTTATTGATCATTCTTTTTACTTGGTTTTGCTCAAAGGATCCTCTCCTCGTGAAACCGTGCCTTCACCATTTTCTTCTCCGGCGCCGATAGTGCTCTAGCAGCTCCGAGTTTCCCCGAACACTTTCTTCTGCTCAGGTAACTTCCACTTAGTCCCTAGGACCTGGGCACTCGCTTGTTTGATGCTGCGGAGCTCTATGTTGCTTCTTGCGTTTTCGCCGTAAGAATGTCGCCGGGCAGCCCAGACCTCGCCACCACTACCTGGAGGTGCGCCTGGCTTTTGCGGTTTCATTATAGCTTTCAGTTTGCGCCGCCGTGGACCACAGCTCCGACGAGCCGCCGGGCGAGCGCGGGCGGGAGCTCCGTTGTCGTTAATATCCGGCAAATGACGGAAGTCCGGCGATTAAGGAGTTAATGACGCAGTTAGTTTAAATGTTGCCTTTAGGATCTCGCTGACAGGTGGGACCACGTGCAAAACACTGCGTTTAGCCCCTGTTAAGTGGTTGTGTATTTTAGAACATACGCTTTCTGTTAAGGAAAACGTAATCTTTTAGCTGTAAATTTTATAGTACGTTATCATGTTTGGAAAACGCATTTCACGAAATGCGCCTTCAGCATGTGTTCGGCTGAGCGGGATCACGGCTGACCGAGTCAACCCTGACTTTGGGGCCCGCCCGTCAGCGGTTGTGGCTAGGATAGCACCCGGTAGGAAAAGTAGTAAATATTTTATGAAATTCGAAATCTGTTAATTTGCACACTAAGAAATATGTATAACTTCTAAAATGCATAACTAAATCATTTTAACTCCAAAATAGGTAAAACCACTTCTGGTAATTTTCATATTTAATGAAATTTATATTAAAATTGGTTTCAACCTTGTCCCTGTAACAGAGAGCATTATTTTAGAAAATGAGCTATAAACACTATTATTTTTACAAAAGGAAAAGACTGATAGCTTTAACAATTCATAAGTAATTATTGGAAACTCCAAAAATAGTGAAATCAATTTTGATAATTTATATTTCAAATGAAATTAATTATAAAAATGGTTCCCAACTTACCTCTGTCACAGAAACTATAGTTTGAGGAAAATGATCGTAAAGGATATTATTTTTACACTGTTAATGCTGGTAACTTTGAAAATCAGTAACTAAATCACGAGAGCTCCAATTGGTGCAAACTCAACTGTTTTGAACTTATAATAATATTTCCTATTTATCTATGTAATCCATGTACTCGCCACTGTTCTACAAAATTTCACTTCATAATTAAATTACATAAATGAAGGCATATTGAAATCTGAAATTCAAACCATTATAACTTTCATATACTAAATCAAAATGAAATAATTATTTCACCAAAAATCATTTAAAATCATGACTTAGCTACTGTAGAAAAATCATGCATTTTTTAGCATTTTGATTTTGGAGTATTTCTCGATGTTTATTCTGGTATTGTATTTATATAGATTCGAGCTCATTGATATTGACTCTTACGCCATCGAGGAGAGCAATTAGCCTACCAGCAAGGCAAGCATCCTTTGAACTTTCTTTTTGCATCATATTTGATCCTAATTTTGTTAGGGTAGATGCAATGATAATTGCTTGCATGGTAGTTCTATAATGTCGCTATTTTTGTGATGGTTAGTTAGACACATCCTATTATCTTGTCATTGTGGCTATCCATGAATTATTCTGCATCTTGAAATGCTTAAGATAGGATGTATGAATCTATATTGTTCGAGTCTGCTTAGCCATGCAAGTCTAGAACCGGTAGTTTGATTGTCGGGAATAACCCAACAATTATGGGATAGACACAATTCTCATTATTTACTTTTGGTTCAGATCTTCGTATCTGTTTTGTGAGTTAAAATTTTGTCATTTTAAATGAACTTTTGGTCTGGACAAGTGTTGGTTTGTGATGGTGCTTCGTGCACGAGCTTTGGGTAAGTGGTTTACTTGTCTGGACAATTAAGGACCGAACTTTTGTAACGTCGTTGATTCAAGTACATTCGTGCTATCACACGCGGTATATGGGTGCCGTATGGTTAAGTAGGGGGAAGGTTTTGTTGTGTTGAGTCCCACGGTGGTGAAATTGTAAGGGCATGGGACCGTGAAATCCCGTGTTCTTTTGGGCCGATAGGATGGGGGCGTTAACGTCTTGTGTTTCCTAGGATATATAGGATGGAGGCGTTAACGTCTTGTGTTTCCTAGGAGCCATGGGTTGAGGGACTTAGCTCAATGGGATCTTCTTGCTAAAAACGACCGTATCTTGATTTACACGGCCGGCGTACCATAGGAACTATGCTATATTCGGAGGCATCTGGAGGCTTACGTGTGAGGACCCGGAATATTTAACTAGTAACACTTAACCTCCAAATGGTTCTAGCATTACTAATTAAACATTCTAAGCCTCGATGGACATATGTTTCCTGCACTGCAACATATGCGCATCATCACAAAATTACACATCATTTCCATACAACAATATCACTAAGTTCAATAACAACATAAAGTAAAGTTATTACAAAAAGAGAGCCGACTGCCAAATAGAATAATATACAAGAATGACAAATGAAGCAAATGTGCCATAAGATGGCTAGAACAAAAGTCGACCGTTAGCCACACACCCACAAGGCAACCGACCGGCCGCTAAGCTAGTCGCCCAGAAACTACCACAACACACCGCAAAAGTGAGGCCCTTCAGCTCACCTCCTTCCTCTGCAACAAAACAATTAAGCATAGCATCCGAGTACAAAGATTGTCTTTGTACCCGCAAGATCGACGTGTGGAATAGCGCACCTATTCATAAACTACATGCAAGCTTATTTAGGTGGAGGTTGTATGTCTCATTTTGCATGAAGCCAACTTTATTTGCAATAATGTAATATATTTCAAAAGCAAGTTTGCAAATCTGTTTTGTTATCAAAATGTGATAGTAAAGATACATACAAGTAACCACCGGAAGTGACTATCCCAATAGCCACCACAACATAGCACGAATCCCGATTCGTACCACCCATCAAGTTTTAATTTAAAAGGTTGTAGTCTAACTCTTGAAAGACCTCCCCAAGCGTGTCCATAACCTAGGACGAGGCTATTCGAATAGTTTTAACCTGCAGGGTGTACCAATGTACCCACACCTGCATCGCTTTAAGCCAAAAGCACACTTCCGTAGGTATGCCGGCACGGCTAAGTCCTACGAGACGCTTTCCAATATTGTGTATTAACTACGAGCCGCTCGTATGGGTAGAAACACCATACGCTTACATTGCGTCGAAAGACAACAAATCCCATCCCGTGAAGTCTTTCTGACACTACAATGCTCCCAACACCATCCCTCCCGCGACCCCTGCGACCCGAGCCAATACACGCCAAAGTACTAAGTCAAGAGAGGTCCCATACCCTCTAGTGTGGTTAGCACGCTAAAATGCTTGGTTTAGTGTAACAAGATGTTCGGTCCTTGTTGACTCAGGCACCATTCCAGTCACACCCGAAAATCACACCAATCATACCATTGTGCCCAAGTCTAAATCATTTTGCTTTTAGTTTTAGTTTTCATAAGTAGACATGGCACAAGGTGGAAATCATAATACATAATAAGTTTGTGTGATCAAGGTTATCGACAAGTCGATAACCGCCCATTTCTACCGAAGCTAAGCATGGCTAAGCAATTAATTCGCAACTACTAAGTGACAAGAGTCCCTCCACGAACTCTAATTCACAGCAAGTAACCTAGGCTCATGGTAGTAGAGAATAATCATTTGCTAAGGAAATGCATCTACTAGGCCAACTATTAAAACAAAGTAGCAATGCATACATAGAATTTGTAATCAACATAAATACTTAAAATACTAGGATTAACATGATCAAACTGCTTGCCTTCTTGCTGCTGCTCAATTGGTTGCGGAGGATCGTTCTCGGGATTACCGCAAATGTCGAATCCTAAGCGAAAGTCAAAAAGAACCAAGAACAACCAATAAGACGAACCACAAATAAACAAAGAGCAAGCAAAACTTAACCAAATGCGATTAAATTTACACATAAGGTAGAATACGAATATACCTAGACATAGAAACTGGAAAACCTAATTTGGATTTGTGGTGCAAAAGATATTGCCTAAACATACAATTTTGCCATAATTAACACTGTAGCAAAAATATTTTCTAGAAAGATTTTGAAGCTGAAATTTTATGGTAGCTACCTACTGGTATTGAAATAACCCATATAAAATTTCAGGTCATTTGGAGTTAAAGTGATTTAGTTATGATTTTTCTAAGATGCAAAATTGGCATAATGCACTTTCAGAGCATAAATATGTTCAAAGCTAATTTTACAAATGAAGTATCCCAACAGAGGGTTCTCTAGAATTTATCATATATATTTTGCATTTACAGAGAATTATGGTGCATTTTATAAGTCTCCTGAATTTTCTAAATGTGAAAATAGGTACTAAATCATTAACCAAGGTTTTGCTACAATCTTGGACCTACCATCATTTTTATATTAACATTGGGTTAATAACAAATTTATCAAAGTTGGAATTATTCATTTTGGACATACAGAGCAAGATATGCATTTTCTAAAGTTTTATTCATTTTTGGAATATTCAAAATGGCAAATCGAGTTATTCCTAGTTATGCAATTTTCTCACTGGAACATGCTCAAATCCATTTTTATAATAAACTAAAGTGATAACATAATTTATTACAGTTGGAATTAACCAAAAGCGCTTAAAATGAATTAGTTATGAGTTTCTAAAGTTTTACATCATTTTGATTGTTAAACAATTACTTACCAAATACAGAACAACCCTAATAATGAAAATGACGTGGACCATTCTCCACCCTTGATCGAAAATCCTACGCTCACACGCTGCCGAGAACACAGCACGCGCGCGAAAGTCACTAGAAGCCCACCGTTGGATCAAGATCCAACGGCTCACGAGTGTATGCAACCGGACGATGCGGTTGCCTCGGTGAACCACGCACCGCAGATCTAAGGATGAACGGCTCGTAATCCATATCTAACCGGAAGGTCCGATTGCACTCATGATCTCAGCCGCAGATCACGAGATGGACGGTCCAGGATGATGAGGGGAACCGGATGGTCCGAATGCATACAAGATCTAGGCCGTTGATCAAGGGATCGACGGTGACTATCGATTGAAGTTCAAAAGGGATGCTGACACGTGGGACACGCATGTCGGTGACTACGAGTCACGACCGCAACGATTTAACCCACGTGCACAGTGCACTGGGCCCACAAGTCAGCGACTAAGCAGGGTCGGTTAAGACCAAATTAATGATTCTAATGATTGACATTAAATGGACTCTAATGATCACGAGATTTGATTTTAATCCCTCGGGCGCACAAGTCGCTGGCTCAAGAATAATGATTAAGACACAATTAATAACTAATGATCACCATTAATGTGCCTAAACAAATGAAACGGAGTGTTGTGCGGCAAAACCCGAGTGTCTTTGACGCTAACCGCCGCGACATCGGCGCATGGCGCGCGCCACCAAGCACCAAAATGGAATCGCAATAGCACAACGAGTCTAACGGTAGCATTCTTGCCGCGCGAGGATCGAACGCCGCTAGCCGGAAAATGAAAACGGGAGCTTTACTGCTAAACATGAAAATAGCGAAAAGCTCCGCTGCGGTCCAAGGAAGCGGGTGCCAGAGCTTCTAAGGACTAATAAGAAGCTACCTTAGCGACTAGAAGCTTCAAAGATGGCCGGAGATGCTTGATCAAGGTGAAAGCTCGACGGACTTGAAGAAGAAGGTTCGAAATTGACACCCTGAGCCAAATGAGTGATACCAAAGTATCAAAATAGCTTCATTATGATCCACAGAAGCTATAAGAGCAAAGATTTGGAAAATGGAGCACTCACCTGAGCTGAGGAAGAAGATGACCAATTTCGGCCGAATTTGAACAAACCCCAAATTGGACAATTCCTGAGAATCAAATCCAAAATTAAGTGAGGGGAAATGTTCAAGGAAGTAAATGAACAAGGTTAGGGCAAAGAAACATGAAGGAGGACCACCGAACACCAAGAACATCAATGGAGCTCCACGGGTCAACAATGGCGATTTGCCATTTTTGAGGTATTAAGCTCCAATGCTGTGAGTGAAGCTTGGTGGTGGTCTAAAGAGATACTAGGAAGCAATGAGGGTGCTTATAAAGCCACGAAAGTGTTAGGGTTTGCACCCCTCCTCTCTCGGCGCAAACACAAAGCACCACGCACGGCCGACAAGGAAAAGAGGTGAAGACGTGCATTAGGCATGGCCTAGCTCTGTACCTCCCATACTCCTACACGTAGGCTAGGTGGCTTTAGGAGCAAGAAATGACCTCACCATGCCTTGCACTTGTTTTCGCACGGCGGAGGTTGAAGATGACCAGCGCAAAAGCTCTCGAGCGATTCACACCGTTGGATGAAACGCGAACGGCTGAGATAGTGCCACGCCTACCAGGTTTATAACACAACGGGAAGATTGCGAGCCTTCAGATTAGAAATGGATGGCTCAGATAGCTCCACGTTGCAAACTCAAATTACAACGAAGCAGTACGCGGCGCTGGATTTTAATCCAACGGCTCCGATTCAAAATCGCAACCGAGGGTCCGGCGGGTTCGGAAATCTCAACGGTTGATTGCGATCTAACGGTTGACAATCAATCTTGCAACCGAAGGTCCGAAGCGATACTACGCGCGTGGCCGTGCGATTTAGATCTAACGGTTGAGAATGCGCGCGCTTTAAAAGGGAGGCTCGGTGCGCTTAGTTGATTCAACCAAGTCGATTGACTCGAGCCGAGTCCGACTCAACCCAATGAAAGTGAATTTGAAACCAAGTTTGACTTTGAAAAAAACAGAGACTTTGAAAGATTTATTTGAGGTAGCAAAATAACTCCAAAAATTATGAAAATTTTACAGAAGTTTGCTAACTGAGATATTAACCTTGTGTAAAATTTTCAGAGAGTTTTATGCTGTGAATAAATTCCCAAAAATTCTACAAGGCTCTGTTTTAATATTTGGTGAGAGTCAAACAGTTTGACTACCTCTAAAAATATTCAAACAATTTCTAAAAATTGTGAAATTTTTCAGAGGGTCACTTACCACCACAGAGACTTAGGAAAATATTTTCAGAGGGTGATCATAAGATTTGACAAGATTGTTTTTGGAATAGCAAGATTTGGATCAACAAGACTTGTGACAATGTATTTCCACACTTCCTTGTACAAGACTTGTTCTTGGCACCACAGGAAATACATGATGTAAGAAAAGTTTTAATTTCTACTGATTTTCTTACATTTGAAACACAAGCCCAAAATTGGGATGTTACAACTCTCCTCTTACAAGAATCTCGACCGAGATTCCGCTTTACTCGGAGAAGAAAGAAGGAAAATCTGCACGGCGATCTTCGCTCCCAAGTTGCTTCTTCTTCGAATGGTTTGACCATTGAACCTTAAGGAACTTGATGACACGGTTCCTCGTTCTCCGCTCGATTCTCAAGAATACGAACAGGATGCTCGTGGTAGGTCAAATTCTCCCGCACATCGAGAACTTCCAATGGAGCTTCTCGGTTGGGACACGGAGGCACTTCTTCAGTGTGAAACATGGAACACATCATGCACCCTCAAGTGCACCGTAGCTCCAATCTATATGCAATCGCTCCAACTTCTCGACGATACGATAAGGCCCAACATATCGAGGAGCCAACTTGCCCTTGATGCCAAAACGCCGATGGCCCTTCAAGGGTGAGACTTTGAGATACACAAAGTCATTGGGCTCAGCTCAACTCACGGCGACGACGACCGCATAGCTCTTTGTCCGGATCGGCGTGCGCAGATGCTCGCGATCAATCGAACTTGACTTTCGCCTCATTGATCGAAGTGGGCCGAAATCGCCGCCACGCCTCTCGACCAGTTCAATGGGGTTCGTGATCTCTCCCATACAAAGCCTCAAATGGTGCCATGCCAAGCGGCTCGAAAGCTATTGTTGTAGGAGAACTCAAGAAATGGTAGGCATTTCTCCCACTTCTTCCCATAGGAGAGAACACAAGCACGAAGCATATCTTCCAACACTTGGTTGACTCGCTCCGTCGACCATCGCCCGAGGATGAAAGGTCAGATCAAATGAAGGCGGGTCCCCATAGCCTCTTGCAGACTATGCCAAAACCGCGAGGTGAAAAGTGCACCACGATCGAAATAATCGCCCCTGATACACCGTGAAGACTCACAATCCTCGAGACATAAAGTTCGCCAAAGGCCCCACACGGCCGAGTCTTGACAGAAGGAAATGTGCCACTTTAGTCAACCCATCGATCACGACCCAAATAGCATCATTCCTTTGACGAGCGGGCAATCCGTGATGAAGTCCATGCCAACCGAATCCCACTTCCATTCGCACCGCAAAGGGTGAAGAAGACTGCTGGACGCCGATGCTCGCCTTCACCACGACAAAGACACGCCGCACTCGCAACGAACTCGGCAATCTCGCGCTTCATGCGAGTCCACTGAATCTCGACGAAGGTCCCGATACATCTTGGTAGCCCGGATGAATAGACAAAGGAGAATCATGGGCTTCGCGGAGAATCAAATCCGCAATTCCATGACCTTAGGGACCACAAGACGCTGTCCAAACCACACAACGCCATGCTCATCCTCCAAAAGCACTTGGCTATCCCATCCTTGATGTTCGCTTGATCCGGCTCACACCAACATCTGTCACTGTGCCGCTTGATTTGGTCCACCAAGGTTGGTTGCACAACCAATGTAGCAAGAGAACCGTGCTCGATCAAACCCAAATTAAGGCGCTGAATTTCGAAATGAGGGAGGTCCGCTCTTGGAGCATCAACATGTTGCAATACACCTTCCGACCGAGTGCATCCGCAACGACATTGGCCTTGCCGGATGGTACCGAATGCCCATGTCATAGTCCTTGATCAATTCCAACCATCTTCTTTGCCCGAGGTTCAGATCCGCCGGGTGAACAAGTACTTCAAGCTCTTGTGGTCGGAATACACCTCGCAACGGTTACCAATCGATAATGCCGCCAAATCTTGAGTGCATGGACCACAAAGCACTAACTCCAAGTCATGAGTAGGATAGTTGAGTTCATGAGGCCTCAATCGCCGCGATGCATAGGCCACAACCTTGCCCTCCCGCATAAGAACACAACCAAGACCTCGACGAGAAGCATCACAAAAGATATCAAAACTCTTGTGAATATCGTGGAGAACAAGCATTGGGCTGAGGTCAACCGCTTCTTGAGTTCCCGAAACTCACATCACAAGCAATGACCACTCAAACTTCTTGTCTTTCTTGAGCGATTCGGTCATAGGCTTTGCAATCTTGGAGAAATTTCGATGAAGCGCGATAGTAGCCACCAAACCAAGAAAACTCCGCACATCGGTGACCGACTTGGCTGACCCAAGATAGCACATCACCGACCTTGCTAGGATCCACACCACACCTCCCGCTGAAAGAACATGGCCCAAGAACGCCACTTCCTTCAACGTAACTCGCACTTGCTGAATTTGGCATACAAATGGTGTTCACGCAGCTTGCCCAACACAAGCTTAAGATGCTCAAAGATGCTCTTCTTCACTCTTGGAGTAGATAAGGATATCATCGATGAATACCACCACGAACCTATCCAAATACTCCATGAATACCGAGTTCATAAGATTCATGAATAAAGCAGAGCATTGGTCAAACTAAAAGACATGACGGTGTACTCGTAAAGACCATAACGAGTAGCAAAGGCCGCCTTAGGGATATCCTCGGCCCCGATCCCGACTTGATGATAGCCCAGTCTCAAGTCAATCTTGAGAAGACTCGTGTTCGGCCAATTGATCAAAAGATCATCAATACGGGCAAAGGATACTTGTTCTTTACCGCCACCTCATTAAGCTTGACGGTAATCAACACACATGCGCAAGGTCTTGTCCTTCTTCTTCACAAAGATAATCGACAACCCCAAGGAGATGAGCTAGGACGGATAAAACCCTTCCTTGCAACTCACCCACCGCTTCTTCACTCCTCCAACTCATTAGGAGGCATGCGATATGGCCTCTTAGAAATAGGGGCGTGCACGGCAGCAACTCGATCACAAACTCCAGATCGCGAACAGAGGCATCCCCGGCAAATCTTCGGAAAGACATCCACGAAGTCACACACCGTGGGCACGCCGCGAATCTCCAATGCCGCCGCTTCAAGGACATAAAGATGGGGTTCTCGAATCGAGGCGAAAACCCAACTTGTTCACCAAGGATCGTGAGGTAGACAATCTTCCGGCACAATCGATTTGCCCCAAGTGTTGGGACAACCAATCCATGCCAAGAATCACATCCAAGCGCCGAGTCGAGTAGGATAAGATTCGCCAAGAATCCCACTCCTTCGATGTGGATAGGAACATCCCGCATACTTGGTCGACTCTCATTTCCAACCCGAGAGCGAATCACAGTGGAATCCCCTGAGGAACACAAAGAAGCCCACAATCAACAAAGAAAAGACCTCGAAATAAACGAATGCGAGGCCCAGAGTCAAATAAAATCGTAGCAGGATGCAAATTAACAAGGAGCGCATCTAACACAACGCCGGGCGCCTCGTGCCTCCTCACCGAGATGTGGTTGACTCGACCACTCCCGACACCCGGTCTTCGGATCACCTTCGTGGTGTGTGACCATTCCCGCCCTCCATTAGGACGAGGGGCCGCCTGCACTTCGAGGGCAACGCTAGCATAATGGCCCTTCTTGTTGCGAGAAGCAGTAACATCGGCCGTGGGTTGCGGCGCAACTCCGCTGGCGGGTCGCAGTGCACGTGGTCGAAACACGGCCGCGGGGACGAGCAATCGTGCCGACGGCCTTGGCGGTGGTGAAGCTCGAGCACGGGCCTCGTGGGGCCCAACACGGACGAGTGAGGCCGGCTGCGCGCATCGATGTGCCTCCCACTTGCGCTTGCGGACTCGCCAGCCGCTCTTCGCCTTGTGCTCGGCGACGATGGCCTTGTCAACCAAGGCTCGAAGTCAACAAAGTCCACTATAGATAGCTTGTCCGCAGCTCCTGACAACCCATCCATGAACTTCTCCCGCTTAGCCTCATCGAGGCCACCTCCCGAGCATAACGAGCCAAGTGGTTGAACTCGTAAAGATACTCCGAGGCACGATTTGCGCCCGCTTAAGCGCAAGAAACTCCTTCTTCTTGAGCTTCATCAGGCCATCGGGGACATGGGCCCGACGAAAGGCGATCGAAACTCATCCCACGAGACAACGTGGCTCGCGGGCCGCATGGCGAGAAAGTTCTCCCACCAAGATAGTGCCGCACTCGCCGATGGGATGCAAAGAGTGCCCGCCCCGCCTCGCATCGAGCGATATTGAGCTTCGCTCAACAAGACGCAGCCAATCATCCGCGCCGAGTGGATCCTCCGATCGAGAGAAAGTGGGTGGTCGTATGCACGAGAAACTCCGCAAGCCCACCACGAGACGGTGGCCACCACCTCCGTGATCCCGGCGGCAGCGGGAGCGAGGTGTTCTCGCAATGACCTCCAAGATACGGTCGGTCCATGCGATTCCGCTCGATTCGAGCGTAACCTCACCATGGTCTGAGGAGGGGAAGCTCCTCATCGAACCAGCCTACCGATCACTGCAGGTGGTTCTTGTCATCCTGCTCCACAAAAACAAGTTAAAACACAACTCCGAACAGAGACAAAGAAAACTACTAACCTCTTAACAAAACACTCTTTAAAGGCTCAAGTATCAACATAAAATCGCAGCAGGTCATAAAGATAACAACCACCTTCCTGTTATGACTAACTCGTATGGAAAACGAGTAATCATTTGAGAAGACCCAAAATTTCAGCACCAAATTCTAACTCAAAACAGTGTAAATCAAGGTATAACCACCTAATATAGTATAGGCATTAGCTAATCTCATATCACTTCTTACCCTTTTATTCCCACAAGTTTTAGTCGAATTATCCTCTCATTTCCTACCTTATTTACTCACCACTAGCTAGCTGTCCAAATTCCTTCCTCCAAGCTCTTCATGTTTCTCCCAAAGCCAAGTTAATCGATAAAGGCTGATTTTTGAAAGGAAGAGAGGAACAACTTTTTCAAAACTTAAGTGAGAGTAAGGTGAGATGAGCAAGCTAAGATAGGTAAGGAGTAAAATCTGAGAACTTACTTAAGTTTTCGTAAACTATTTGAAAGTAAGTTTTCAAAGTATCCTAGAGGCGACCAAGCTAGGGGTTTCTACGGTCAGTATGGCTCTGATACCAACTTTGAGGACGGAATATTTAACTAGTAACACTTAACCTCCAAATGGTTCTAGTATTACTAATTAAACATTCTAAGCCTCGATGGGCATATGTTTCCCAGAATTGCAACATATGCACATCATCACAAAATTACACATCACTTCCATACAACATACAACGCTAAGTCAACAACGACATACATAAAGTAAAGTTATTACAAAAGAGAGCCGACCGGCCAAATATAACAATATACAAGAATGACAATGAAGCAAAAGTGCCATAAGATGGCTAGAACAAAAGTCGACCGGTTAGCCATACACCCACAAGGCAACCGACCGCCGCTAAGCTAGTCGCCCGCAAGCTACCACAACACGACTCACAAAAGTGAGGCCCTTCAGGCTCACCTCCTTCCTCTGCATCAAAACAATTAAGCATAGCATCTGAGCACAAAGATTGTCTTTGTACCCGCAAGACTGACGTGTGGAATAGCAGACCTATTCATAACTACATGCAAGCTTGTTTAGGTGGAGGTTGTATGTCTCATTTTGCATGAAGCCAACTTTATTTGCAATAATGTAATACATTTAAAAGCAAGTTTGCAAATCTGTTTTTAATGTTGAAATAATAAGAATAAAGATACATACAAGTAACCACCTGGAAGTGACTATCCCAATAGCCACCACAACATAGCACGAATCCCCGATTCGTACCACCCATCAAGTTTTAATTTAAAAGGTTGTAGTCTAACTCTTGAAAGACCTCCCCAAGCGTGTCCATAACCTAGGACGAGGCTATTCGAATAGTTTTAACCCTGCAGGGGTGTACCAATGTACCCACACTCCAGACTGCCTTTAAGCCAAAAGCACACTTCCGTAGGTATGCCGGCACGGCTAAGTCCTACGAGACGCTTTCCAATATTGTGTATGAACTACGAGCCGCTCGTATGGGTAGAAACACCATACGCTTACATTGCAAGCCGAAAGACAACAAATCCCATCCCGGGTGAAGTCTTTCGGACACTACAATGCTCCCAACACCATCCCTCCCGCGACCTCCCGCGACCGAGCCAATACACGCCAAAGTACTAAGTCAAGAGAGGTCCCATACCTCTAGTGTGGTTAGCACGCTAAAATGCTTGGTTTAGTGTAACAAGATGTTCGGTCCTTGGTGACTTAGGCACCAATCCAGTCACACCCGAGAATCACACCAACATACCATTGTGCCCAAGTCTAAATCATTTTGCCTTTAGTTTTAGTTTTCACAAGTAGACATGGCACAAGGTGGAAATCATAAATCATAATAAGTTTTGTGTGATCAAGGTTATCGACAAGTCGATAATCGCTCATTTCTAGAAGCTAAGCATGGCTAAGCAATTAATTCGCAACTACTAAGTGACAAGAGCCCATCCACGAACTCTAAATCACAACAAGTAACCTAGGCTCATGGTAGTAGAGGATAATCATTTGCTAAGGAAATGCATCTACTAGGCCAACTATTAAAACAAAGTAGCAATGCATACATAGAATTTGTAATCAACATAAATACTTAAAATACTGGGATTAACATGATCAAACTGCTTGCCTTCTTGCTGCTGCTCAATTGGTTGCGGAGGATCGTTCTCGGGATTACCGCAAATGTCGAATCCTAAGCGAAAGTCAAAAGAACCAAGAACAACCAATAAGACGAACCACAAATAAACAAAAGAGCAAGCAAAACTTAACCAAATGCGATTAAATTTACACATAAGGTAGAATACGAATATACCTAGACATAGAAACTGAAAACCTAATTTGGATTTGTGGTGCAAAAGATTTTGCCTAAACATACAATTTCTACCATAATTAACACTGTAGCAAAAATATTTTCTAGAAAGATTTTGAAGCTGAAATTTTATGGTAGCTACCTACTGGTATTGAAATAACCCATATAAAATTTCAGGTCATTTGGAGTTAAAGTGATTTAGTTATGATTTTTCTAAGATGCAAAATTGGCATAATGCACTTTCCAGGAGCATAAATATGTTCAAAGCTAATTTTACAGTGAAGTATACCAACAGAGGGGTTCTCTAGAATTTATCATATATATTTTGCATTTACAGAGAATTACTGGTGCATTTTATAAGTCTCCCAGAATTTTCTAAATGCTGAAAATAGGTACTAAATCATTAACCAAGGTTTTCACACAATCTTGGACCTACCATCATTTTTATATTAACATTGGGTTAATAACAAATTTATCAAAGTTGGAATTATTCATTTTGGACATACACAGAGCAAGATATGCATTTTCTAAAGTTTTATTCATTTTCTGGAATATTCAAAATGACAGAAATCAAGTTATTCCTAGTTATGCAATTTTCTGCTACAGGAACATGCTCAAATCCATTTTTATAATAAACTAAAGTGATAACATAATTTATTACAGTTGGAATTAACCAAAAAGCAGTTAAAATGAATTAGTTATGAGTTTCTAAAGTTTTTACATCATTTTCAGTTGTTAAACAATTACTTACCGAAATACAGAACAACCCTAATAACAGAAAATGACGTGGACCATTCTCCACCCTTGATCGAAAATCCTACGGCTCACGCGCACGAGAACAGCAGACGCCTGCAAAGTCACTAGAAGCCCACCGTTGGATCAAGATCCAACGGCTCACACGAGTGTATGCAACCGGACGATGCGGTTGCCTCGGTGAACCACGAACCGCAGATCTAAGGATGAACGGCTCGAAATCCATATCTAACCGGAGGGTCGATTGCACTCATGATCTCAGCCGCAGATCACGAGATGGACGGTCCAGATGATGAGGGAACCGGATGGTCCGAATGCATACAAGATCTAGGCCGTTGATCAAGGGATCGACGGTGACTATCGATTGAAGTTCAAAGGGATGCCGACACGTGGGCACGCATGTCGGTGACTACGAGTCACGCATCGCAACGATTTAACCCACGCAGCACATGCATCGGGCCCACAAGTCGGCGACTAGCGGGCGGTTAAGACCAAATTAATGATTCTAATGATTGACATTAAATGGACTCTAATGATTGCCGAGATTTGATTTTAATCCTCGCCCACAAGTCGCTGGCTCAAGAATAATGATTAAGACACAATTAATAACTAATGATCACCATTAATGTGCCCTAAACAAATGATTTAAAACGGAGTCTTGTGCGCAGCAAAACCGAGTGTCTTTGACGGCTAACCGCGGCGACAACGGCATGGCGCCACCAAGCACCAAAATGGAATCGCAATAGCACAACGAGTCTAACGGTAGCATTCTCGCCGCGCGTGAGGATCGAACGCGGCTAGCCGAAATGAAAACAGGAGCTTTATTGCTAAACATGAAAATAGCGAAAGCTCCGCCGCGTCCAAGGAAGCGGGTGCGAGCTTCTAAGGACTAATAAGAAGCTACCTTAGCGACTAGAAGCTTCAAGATGGCGGAGATGCTTGATCAAGGTGAAAGCTCGACGGACTTGAAGAAGAAGGTTCGAAATTGACACCCTGAGCCAAATGAGTGATACCAAAGTATCAAAATAGCTTCATTATGATCCACAGAAGCTATAAGAGCAAAGATTTGGAAAATGGAGCACTCACCTGTGCTGAGGAAGAAGATGACCAATTTCGGCCGAATTTGAACAAACCCCAAATTGGACAATTTCGAGAATCAAATCCAAAATTAAGTGAGGGGAAATGTTCAAGGAAGTAAATGAACAAGGTTAGGGCAAAGAAACATGAAGGAGGACCACTGGAACACCAAGAACATCAATGGAGCTCCACGGGTCAACAATGGCGATTTGCCATTTTTGAGGTATTAAGCTCCAATGCTGTGAGTGAAGCTTGGTGGTGGTCTAAAGAGATACTAGGAAGCAATGAGGGTGCTTATAAAGCCACGAAAGTGTTAGGTTTGCACCCTCCTCTCTCGGGTGGCAAACACAAAGCACCACGCACGGCCGACAAGGAAAAGAGGTGAAGACGTGCATTAGGGCATGGCCTAGCTCAGTGTACCTCCCATACTCCTACACGTCGGCTAGGTGGCTTTAGGAGCAAGAAATGACCTCACCATGCCTTGCTTTGTTTTTCGCACGGCGGGAGGTTGAAGATGACCAACGCAAAAGCTCGGGCGATTCACACTGTTGGATGAAACGCGAACGGCCGAGATAGTGCCACGCCTACCGTGTTTATAACACAACGGGAAGATTGCGAGCCTTCGATTAGAAATGGATGGCTCGAGATAGCTCCACGCTGCAAACTCAAATTACAACGAAGGGTACGCGAGCGTTGGATTTTAATCCAACGGCTCGATTCAAAATCAGCAACCGAGGGTCCGAAGGGTTCGGAAATCTCGCGGTTGGATTGCGATCTAACGGTTGACAATCAATCTTGCAACCGGAAGGTCCGAACGATACGCGGCGCGCGGCCGCGCGATTTAGATCTAACGGTTGAGAATGCGCGCGCTTTAAAAGGGAGGCTCGGTGCGATTAGTTGATTCGATCAAATCGATTGACTCGAGCCCGAGTCCGACTCGAACCCAAGTAATAGAAAACCAAGTTTGACTTTGAAAAAGAACAGAGACTTTGAAAGATTTATTTGAGGTAGCAAAATAACTCCGAAATTATGAAAATTTTACAGAAGTTTGCTAACTCAGATATTAACCTTGTGTAAAATTTTCAGAGGTTTTTATGCTGTGAATAAATTTCCAAAAATTCTACAAGGCTCTGTTTTAATATTTGACTGAGAGTCAAACAGGTTTGACTGCCTCTAAAAATATTCAAACAATTTCTAAAAATTGTGAAATTTTTCAGAGGGGTCACTTACCATCACAGAGACTTAGGAAAAATATTTTCAGAGGGTGATCATAAGATTTGACAAGATTGTTTTTGGAATAGCAAGATTTGGATCAACAAGACTTGTGACAATGTATTTCCACACTTCCTTGTACAAGAATTTCTTGGCACCACAGGAAATACATGATGTAAGAAAAAGTTTTAATTTCTACTGATTTTCTTACATTTGAAACACAAGCCCAAAATTGGGATGTTACATCATAAACCATTTCCCATGTTTTTCCAATAAGACATTTTTTGTGAAAATCAACACTATACCCATTAAGTCGACAATTTAAGCACGCTCAGAACCGCAAGCACGGCTATTATAATAGATTTACACTCTACAGAGGTGTACAACTTTACCCACATAACACAATTTCTTTAGTTTGTTTGCTACCCAACGATACCACTGCTCACTACCTTAGGTAAGCAGTCTAGAGCACATGTCGAAGCATTTACATCATCTAGTCCTACCCCTTGCAATAGCACAGAAAATGTTTATCCTCACTTCACCTGGGGAACTCCTATAGTGTGAGGCATTCACAGTTATGTCAGAAGGCTTTGTTTCCAATGCCTTAGTGAATGGAGCCCCTTCGGAAATACCGATCCTTTGGCCCTGTCCGTACTCTACGGCATACCTACATTACAAGGCTAGGTTTTCAATGACTTAATTGGCTAAGGCCGCCCCAGTTCAACATATGTGGTTGTACGCTTAAGCTTAGATTGGAGTTGCTGGCATTCGGTCCTTAATTGACCTGGGCAAGAATCTCTTTCTATCTACTAGTGAGGCTCCTTTCTCACTTTCTTAGAATATAATATAAATCGTCCGTGTCGAAAACTAATTTTTTATTTTATTCTTATACAAAATAACAGAGACACACTCCTCTGGACATTTTTCACAAACCTCCCAAATTCATGTTCATCATATTGTCCTTTAATAACCTTTAGGAAAAACTACAGCTCTAATTAGCATTTGTGCGATATTCACACTCAGAATTCCCCTCTTGACATTATTTATTGTCTAATCCATATCCTAATGGTTACAATATTAAGGACATCAACATATCAATGGAATTTATGCATCGAATAGGATTTACAACTACCAACATCCCAACATAGCAGTTTAATATTGAACATACACGCATGCAATAATAGATTTCTCAAAACAAAGTACAATAATTAAAATAGTGGGAGCAATATGGTCAAAGGGGGTGCTTGTCTTGCTCTTGTTGTTCTGAGTAGGAGATCGGTTGGTCGCCGAAAGTGTCGTTCGAATAATCAACGACTATTTCAAAAAGAGCCTGAAATCAATTAAATAATGCCAATTAAATTCAACAGTAGCAAAGACCAAATATTTTTGCGTATTCAGGTAGAGTATGATTTTGGATGAATTTAGAGATAAAAATCATTCAATTTGGAGTTTTATAGCAAAAGTTATTAAGGTTTGAAGTTGAGTCGGTTTGGAAATTCCAAAAAAAGAAAAGGGAGAGAGAAACATCTCTATGACAGGTGGGACCCGTATCCCTTTTCTTTTTCTTTTGATTTATTTTTCTACAAAAAATTACTAGTGTGTGACAGGTGGGCCCTTAAGTATTTTCTTTTCTATTCTATTTAAATTTATAAAGAAAATCCTTGCTGACACGTGGGACCGATGTGTCATAGGCTCGGTCTACACAAATAGTGTGTGGACCATGGACCATGAGCACCGTGCCTCGGTCCATCGAGGAGGTGACTGTGCAATTAAAGATGGTGGGGTCTGCATGTCATCAACTTACACGGGAAACCAAGATTTAAATGAACGTAATTAGTTCGCTCGGGCCTGCACGTCAGTGTAATAGCGCATCATTAATATCAACTTAATCATTGTTTGCATTAACTAAACCCTAGTGACCAAGATTTGGTTCATTTAATCACACACTACAGTGCTAGTCTAATTCGAACATGGTAGAGGAGCTCCCGGGCACCCCCTTGCCCCGCTCGTCGCCGGCGGTGGGAGGCACGGCGGCACCGGCTAAAGGCCAAAATGGAATCGCCTACTAGTGATGAGGGCTCCGGTGGTCCGACGCGGCGGCGCGATGACCTTTGGCAGGTGAAGCTCGGGGCTGTGGTGACTTCGTCCTCCCGACAATGCTTCCAACCAACTAATGTGTGCATGAGTAACCAGGAGGAACTATGAGCATACCGAACTGACACAGAGGGTTGGAGGTGGCCGAAGGTGGTCTGGCGATAATGGACAGCGGTGGCGCAAGCAGCTCCATGCGGTGGCGATTACCTGAGAGAAAGGAGAAGTAATTAATTGCCGGGGAAGCTTAGGGGAGTGAAGGAGATGCTCTGGGAGGGGTGAATTGGAAAGGGTCTCACCGGAGGGGTTGATTCGGTTGCTTTGGCTCTTTTGGCAGGACAGGAGGAAGGAGACGGCGACGGGTTCCTATGGACAAAACACCAAATTAGTTTAGGGGAAAGCTTCCTAGTGTTCTAGAACACAACGTGACGAGGGGGTGGAAAGGGGAGATCACTGGAGCACCGGCATCGTTGAGGCGGCGCGGCGGTTCAAAACCGCAGCTTGCGCTCTCCTCTTCGGTTGTGCTCGAATGAGAAGAGGAGAATGTAGGGGAAGGATCAGGGTGGTCGATGTCGAGGAAAGGAGGTAGGGAGCTTTGGGGTGGCTATTTATAGACGATGGGGGCGAAGAGATCGCAAGGGCCGACAGAGTCCACTGAAGGTGACGCTCGGGCATGGGTGAGGATGGGCGACACCGAGTGATACGACCACAGTTAATGGGGCGCGGCCGATGCGGACGAGGCGATGAAATCCGTGGGCGCGCGTCAAAGTCTGGGAGCGGACTTTGGTAGTTGGCGTGCGGGTGGGCGAAGCTGCCATGGTGCTACACTGGTGAGTTAGCACAGTGCGTGCGCTGCGTGGGAGACGACCCCTGCCAGTGGGGCCCACCGGTTAGCAAGAGGAGGAAAATAGAAATTAGGTTTCCTGTTTTCAGAAAATGACTGAGAGCTATGTGAATTTTTATATATAATTTATGAGCTCCAAAAAATTACAAAAATTTTAGGGGAGGCTCAGGGCACGGTGTAGATCATTGTGTAATCTTTCTAGGGTTTTATTTGTAAAATATTTTTCTCAAAAAAGCTTTTAGTTTTCTATTTTTATTCTTTGGCTTGGGGAAATTTTCACTGCATACCTTAATCATTTCCTCATTTTATATTCGGTGTAGTTATGCTAGTTTGAATTCTTAATTATCAACTTTTATTTCAATTTGTTTTATTTAACCACTAGGTTTAGGTTTCAAAATTGATGCTTAGATTTTAAAATCCAATAAAACCTTAAATGAAAATCTAGGGAAATCAAATGCCAATAAGATGCATCAAAAGTTTTTAAAAGGTCATATTTTTATACATTTCAAACACAAGCCCATATTTTGGGATGTTACCACCACTCTCATGTTCTAGATGGTATAGTGGAAAGGAAGAAAAATGAGTTCCGTGATTTACAGCAAGGAAGCATATTTGTGAGTGAATACATCAACAAGTTCACTCAACTTTCCCGTTACACTCAACAAGATGTCGCCATAGATGATTCAAGCCAGAAATGTTTCAAGCATAAACTTAACCTCAACCTAAAGGTGCAAGTTGTTGGTATCGACTATGTGGATTTCCAACATATGGATTATAAGGTTGTGCTAATAAAGAAGTCTCATCATAAGCTAGAAAAATCTCGCAAGAGGAAGATGATGCATCCTAGAGCTCTCCAGAATCATCCGCAGGGAGCCAAAATCATTGTAAAACATTTTGTTCATTTCATTTCCTCTACCGCCTTCAGGACCCATGCACTGACACCTCGCCCAGTTGTTCCAGGATTCTGCAACTTCAACGGCAATAACCAACCTCAGAGGAACAACAATCCAGCTCCAGGAGTCACCCGTTTCAACTCTCGTGAGACAGATCACTACGCCAACAGTTACCCACTAAAGCAAGCTCCATCGACAGTTCATCCACCCTCAGGAGTAATTTGCTTCAAGTGCCACGAGACAGGTCATTATACCCACAGTTGCCCACGAAAGCAAGCCCCAACGCCAATTTCTTTCAACTTGGGAGCTACACCAGCCATAACCCCTATTCCAAGAGCAGGCCGAGGAACACCACAGACTTCAGGCCAAACCACTAGGACTCCACTTCCTTCTACAAGAGGACAAGTGAATCATGTCACCATAAAGCAAGCCCAATCAGCTCAGAACGCCATTCCTGGTAAGTCCTTAGTTAGTGCAGCATCCGTTGTAGTTTTGTCTCGGTCAAAAGAGAAAGTCGCTTGGAAGAGTGAGCAGAGTCTGAGTTTTTGCACACATTCTCTAGCCAGCCTCGATCTCGGGGGCGAGGTTCTGCTTAAGGGGGGTTAGGTTTGCAACATCTCAATTTTCACGCCTTTTTGAATTTTAAAAAATAAAAGAACTAGTTCATTTTTTCTTGAAATAATTAAAGCTTAAATTGAAATTTCAAAAATTAAAAACAATTTAAGTTGAATAAATCAAACTTCAATTAAATTCAAAACTAGTTTATTTGATTTTGTAGATTTTCTTAGTTTTCCTCAAGTTATTTTGCTATTTCTTTGAGCTCCATTTAATTTATTTCTTCTCTGTTTTCCCTAAATTTCTTTTCTTTTTCGTAAAATTTAATTTAAATTAATTATTTTAAATTTTGAGTTTTATTTGGAGTTCTTGATTATGTCTATGATAATTAAATCAAATCTAGAATTCAAACCTCTATCTCAAATAAATTCTGAATCTCAATACTAATCTCTGCGAAAGATTTGAATTCAAATTCCTAATTTGAATTATCTCTCAATTTTATTTTTGGGCCGAGCCCAATTCTTTTTCTCTGGTCCATCTTTTTGCCCTTTTTCTTTCCTCTCCCTTTTTCTACGCCCCCACCCGCGCCCATGTTGCTGTGTACCCACATCGTGCCTCCGCGCTGCACAGTCGCCATCTCTGCGACAATCAACGAGCCATCAAGTCCCCCATCACTAGGTACCATTACGGCATTGTCATTTTCACCGTCACCAATGTCAGGCCGCCACCGCCGCCGTGATTATCGCCATGGTCATGCTCTCTCCCATACCCTCTCGCCCTTTAAAGAGAGCACTAAGTTAATCTCACCCCCCCCCTCTTCGTTTTGCAACAAACCTCAACGCCTACCTCGCCGGCGTTCGGCCAGACCGCACCGCACCACCACCTTCTTCCTGAAGTCCGGCCACCACACTGACTCGTGTTCCCGCCGATCCGGTGAGCCCCTTGCTTGTCCGTGCACGTTATGTCGTGTTCCTAAGGTAGAGGAACATATCCCCTCATTTAATTTTGATTTTTTTTCGTAGTGATTCGCTGGATCGGGTCGTCTCTTCACCTCTGGCCAAGTCGCCGCCACCCTCAGTGAACTTCTTCCCGATTCCTTTGCACCTTTAGCACCGCTTCGAATCCCTCTATCTTCCCCCACCCCATTTCGGATAGGGAGCCACCGTAGCCGGCCACCGCCACCTCCTCCCCGTCATTGGACGTAGTCACCACGCCACCTCGGCCCACCTCAGGTAACCCCAATCCACCAGGTGCACTCCTCGTGCCCACATCGTGGTCGTGCACGTGCCATTTTCCCTGCAGTGACGTCGCACTATCGGCGAAGCCGCACGCCCGCACGCCAATGTCGCCGTCGCCGCCCTGGTGCCGCTCCGGCCGCATTGTCGCCACCCGCAGGTAGGGAATCCCAGTGGGGGTCCATTTTGGCCACCAGTCGGCTCTCCTACTCCACTGCTTGCCAGTGCTGCCATGCGCCCGTGCTGCCTCCGTCCATAAGAAGTTGCGTAATTATAAACTTGAAGTTTAATGATCCAAATTATTTAAAATATGGTATGAGTAATTGGATCAAAACTTGGGCAAATAATAAAGAAGCTAGTCTATAGAATAAGTCTACCAACTCTCGGACCCCCATATAGGACCTTTGCCGCATATTAATAACCAATCAGAAGTTGGAATATCCTACAAAATATTAGGATCATGTAGTTTTTTTGCCACTGCACTGATAAAAGTCTTGCTCACTGCATGTAATTATCAAGCCCCTTATTAAAATAAGTGCGTGTTGGAGGAATCAAACATTTGTCACATGTTATCACCACTGTAGCATACACATTTGGCCATCATCAATTGTTGGAGATCATGTTGAATCTAAAATTCAATCAGTCATGTGCCCATGATAGGGGAATTTTATGGTATGCTATTAATAAAGATCGAATCTCGACATTAGGGGGAGAGAAATACCCAAAAGTTCAAATGCCATCGTATTTTCTAGAAGGAAAAGATCTTTAGTACTGAGATACACGTACTAGTCAAGTTAAACTTAAGGTTTAGTTTATATTCCTATGCGCTAGAAGCAGGGAGCCTACTATATACTTTCCAATTATGGAGGAGTTACCACAGTGTTTGCTTGCAGAAAATATGTTGCTAAGAGTAGAATACTCCGGGTTGAATAGTATATCCACCTCTGCGAAATTAACTTATTGGTTCTTGATCTAAAATCTGTGGGGACACCTGCGAGTCTAAGATCTAATAGCACTAGTCAAAATAATTATTAATCACTCTTTTAACTCTCCTGAAGAGTACTTACCTTGAAGGTGAAATACCTCATGAAGAAGTTCATCATGAAGAGGAAAGCCCCAGCAATTTGATGTGCACATATTACAATGCTGAGAATGCGAATCGACCAAGAATATTTTGTTTGGGAAATGACAAAGATCTTGTTAACACTGAGATACCCTCAATTTGGAGGATATAAGAGAAAAGTTGTCGATAATAACTTTACCTCTACAATTGCTAAAGTTTCTCTTATGAGAACACGGATCTAGAACCAAAATCCATGGTCGAGCGCTTGAAGCGTCCATATCGGGTCACATAATGAAATCATATGAGACTGAACCATAATTGCTAAATAAAAGTCTTAGAACCAGGTAGTTCAGACTTGATGGATCATTATGAATATAATGAAGTGGTGAAACTACGGTTCAAAGGTCCCCGTAGAGACCGTTACTCTCCTATTACGAATGATATAATGTTCCGTTGCATAATAATTCTGCCAAATGGCATGAACAAAATATGCCATCAATGGGTTCTAAAAAATCCTTGATGAGATCTTCGAAGGACTCAAAATTCCTAGTGAAAAAGGAATCAAAATCGTAATATATATATATATATATATATATATATATATATATATATATATATATATATATATATATATATATATATATATAGGAAAATAGTATGGTACTTTGGGAGTACGTACTCCCACTTCTCATATACCGCTTAAATCGTACGATGATACCTCTCTATCAATTTGAGTATACTCCAATAATAATTATAGGATACCCCAAAGTGAGTCCCATGAAAATTTTCATTAAAGTCCACCTTTTATAGCAAAATTTGTATATATACTTATTTTATATAATAAAAATGGTATATAGCAAAAATAAAGTGCTCCAATGAAAAAAATATATATCAAGTCGCATTGGAGTATCTTATAAATGGTATTTAAGTATACTGAAAGTGAGAAAAAAGTATAATATGTCTGCTATGGTATCTTGAAGTGGGAGTATGTACTCTGCTACTCCTAGAGTACTAAATGGGTGTGTGTGTATATATATATATATATATATATATATATATATATATATATATATATATATATATATATATATATATATATATATATATATATATATATATCATGTGTGTGTGTGTGTGTGTATGTACATATATGTATATATAACTCATATACAATAATTTCTTACATGTAGTAAGAACAACATCTCCTGGAAGAGAACGCGTTTTTCGGAAGAGAGAACATCTCATTGAATGAAAATTATCTTACCAATCAATCTCTAAATCACACCAATGATCATATGATCCCTAGAAGTGGATAAGGATCCATAAAGACCCGATAGAATGAAATGAGGAACCTAAAGACTAGAAGTGCAGCACGCAAACACTTATAAAAGTGCATCTTCCGCCAAAAGTTAGTGGAATGGTGGTTTCATCTAGTACCATGAAGGTACGTTATACATTGGTGATATTGGTAATTAATCCCCTAAACGCCAAAATTAAGACTGGTTATATTTTACTCTAGAGTGGTACAACTATATTTTATAGTTCTGCAGAAGAGACTATTCGTTGTAATTTTAACCACCCAGAGATAGTTACAAAATGTTAAGACCCTGAAAGTCTTTGATAAATCGTATCCGGAAGGCATACGACTTTATAACTAGTATTACTCTATATCCTCTACAAGGATAATCTACTTGTGTTGCATAATTAAATAGTGGTATTTGATAAGTTAAACATATTACTCCTGAATAGTGTTTATTCTAAACCTCCAGATGAGTAATAGGATATTTGTATGTAAGACTCTGCATCGTGATAATCCAATAAATTTGATCACGGTATTCTTGCATATGTTCATTTTCAAAAAATGTATGAAAGGCATTGGAGCAACAAGACTTCAGCAGAAGTTGTGTTCAGAGGGAGCATATGCTAAACACTGATTATCATGCTTGAGATTTTGAAAATCTTAGTCAAGTCTAGAAGGTGTTGATACGATTATTACTGATTACATTCACCTTGAAGGTTTTACCACTTAACAGTTTAGATCTAGTTGGTCGATAATGCAAAGATCATGAAGATCAAGCATGGATCCTGATGATTATTACAGAATCTTGGAGATATGCTAAATATCTCTCAAATCTCTATAGTGCAAAATTCCAGAATGGATTTATATTACTTTATAGCGGTGCAACCATCTCTTGACGGTCATCTAAGCAGACCTTGGTAGTTACTTCTACTGACCACTCAGATATTATAGCACTATATGAAGCCTCACTTGAATGTGCTTGGCTCAAACGTATAATTAACCACATCCAGAAGCATTGTGGCATTAACACTGTCAATACCCCCTCAATTATCTACGAAGATAATGGTGCTTGTATTAATAAAAACAGGTTATGTCAAGAGCAACATCACGAAGCATATTGCTCCTAAATGTTTTCTATCCTCATGAAATCCAGAAGAATAGTGAGATAAAGAACCTACAAATAAAGTCCTGTGAAAATTCAATTGATTTATTCACTAAATCTCTATCTGCATCCAGTTTCCAAATATGCATTCATGGCATTGGAATGAGACGGTTTTAAAGAGTTGCAGAGTTCAGGGGAAGTAAATCTCTAAATCATGACCCTTATCAAATCTTGAGGATTTATCCAAAATGTTGAAAATTAGATCCCGAAGATTAAATGTGTACTTTTTCCTTGGTGAGTTTTCCTGAAGTTTTCTCACATGAAAGTGTTTAGTGGGGCAACAAGTGTAATGCAACTTACGAATGCAATGTACTCTTTTCTCCATTCCTTTTTTCTCAATGGGTTTTAGGAAGGAGTTTTTGATGAGCATTTGCATAGCATTGTCTATTGCCCAAGGGGGAGTGTTACAAAACCTAATTGTATGTGCAAAAGACTAAACCACCTCTGGCGGGTTTTCACCCCTTGTGGGCTATAAATATGAAGACTTTGTGTACAAGATACACACAGATGAATAAAGATCACAAATCCTCATCTATACTATGTGTCTTTCTTGGTGTTCATGTAATCATTCATGTATGAATTGATTTATGAGTCAGCAACACCACGGCTACAGCTATTTATAAATAGACATTATCCCTACCTGTGAGGCTGTGACACGCAGACTAGTACTAGCCACCTGGCCATTGCTGATCACGCTGCCATTAAACAATCGTTCTTGAATAATTAATTATAAGTGTTTCTTATTCCGAGGTTCTCTACGCGTACAGATAAAAGAGATAGCCGCTGGAATGCGAATGCTGCTGACATTAAACAGACTCACAATTAGAGCTGGGCATTGGGGCCCGGGCCCACTTCGGGCCTCATCGTGCCGTGCTGGCTCGGCCCGGTCACCCCGCCATGCCGGCCCACGTCGCCTTCGGCCAGGCCCAGGCACGGCCCAAAACCCGTCGTGCCGGGGTCGTGTCGTGCCAGCCCAAGCCTAGCCCGAAGTAACTATAGACGGCGGAGGCGGAGGCGGCAATGGCGGCGGCGACCGTCATCTTCATTCCTCTCGTGCCCTCCTCATTAAAAACCTAGTTAAAATTGAATTAATTGCGTAAAAACATGGGCACGCAAATATTTCGGAAAAAAAGTGAATTTTTCTTGATACTTTACGATACAATGTTACTGCCTCATTAAAAATCTTACGCCTGAGTAGGGTTCCCCGAGTAAGGAAAAGAGTACAGTAACAACATGCGTACATACTAACTACTCATCAATGTTAAGATCGTTCATACGTTCTAGGTCAGCGTACGCCTGCACGATCTCAAGATCCTCCAGTTGAGGTTGTTGTCGTTCTTTAGCCAATTCTCAGCCCTTGGCTTATGTGATTGTCTCCACCATCCTAGGCGTGAGGGATGATCTTCTTTCTTCAATTATTCTCTCTACCATGCGAACGTTGCTTCAAGAGACAAGTGACACCGCACCAGAGAACATCCCGCGCGAAATGTGACAAAGACAGAAATATCCGCTTGTTGTTCTTCCACCACTGAGCAAGTCTATCTTTCCACCGGAAAGATCAGGATCGATGTTTGCAAAATCATGCTCCAGGTAGTGGTTTAGCTCTGAGACAGAATTTCACAAGGAGGCTGACTGAAACTGAGAGGACGAAGAACTGGACTTGCCCTTTAGCTTCTTCCACAAGTGGGACGTCAAGCTTTTCTTTCCTTGTTGCGTCTGCTGTGAGGTCTCCGATCTCGCGCTGCTACCGAATTTGTCATGATACATGCGGAAAACACGATATGACATGTTCGTACCCTTGTAACTTCTTTAACATGATGTATGTTGAGTTCCACCTCACCTTCATGTCAAGACCGAATTTTCTTGGCTCCTTCCCATTGGTTGCGAAGTACTCCGCGAACTTGGCTACCACTTGTGGAGAATTTGTGAGGACTAAATGGGACTAAATCCCTTCGCTTGCCTTCCTTGCTCCATCGGTCTTCCACTCGTCCCCCGTGCCGAAGTTTCTTTGGCACGCACGCTTAGCTATTTATTACTTTTTCTAAATAAACTCGTGCTACTCTTGAACTAATTATAACGCTGAGGCTACCTATTTATTTTAGCGGTTCACAAAGGTGGTTAATTCATTTACAAAGTCTCAGATTTATTATAATTACAACTTTTCCTATTTTTATTTGGACCGGTCTATCTACTGATATCTACTCGCATGCGGTGAATAGGATCTAACAACTCACAGCGTCGATGTTCATTATTACTAACAGTGCTCCATCCTTATTGCTAAATCTACCAGAATTAACTCTCAATAATACTTACCATATTACCTCCCCACCAAATCTTCTTTTTCCTAATCCCCACTCAAACCTAATTCCATTCTCTCTCTTTCTTATCCACTCTACCGAGAGCCCCCGCTCACTCATCCCTTTCTTCCTCAATCCCACTCCCGGCCGCCATGGTTCCGCCTCGGCGCCGCCACCGACGCCGGCCATGGCCCGGCTGGCTGGCCGTTGCGGCATGCCCTCGCGCCTGCTTTTTCACGCGCCTCTCCGGGTCCGGCCAAGCTCGCCAGGCTGGCTACTCCCGCCTGCGTGGCGGAGGCGAGGAGGCGGCGGACCGCGGAGGCGAGGAGGCGGCGACGGAGTCGCGAGGAGGCAAGCGGGACCGCGGAGGCGACGAGGCCGAGGCGGAGTCGCGAGGAGGCGCGGGAGGCGATGAGGCCGAGGCGAGCGCGCGCGGAGGAGGCGCGGAGGCGAGGCGGCGGTGCTCGCCGCCCATCTCGCGAGCTCGCGCCGTGCCGTCGCCACCCCGTTCCCCATCGGCGAGGCGGTGTGGTGCTCACCTCGCCTCCCATTCACTCCCCTTCATGTATGTTGGTCTGTTGGATGTGCTGGAGGCGAAGGTGGAGCGGCAGGAGGCAACACGGAGCGACGGAGCCGGGGAGGCGCAGGCAGCCGCCGCCTGCGTGCCGGGCGTGCTAGCCGCGGCCGGCCGCCCAGCACAAGATGCCACACCGCCGCGTGCGCCGCCCACCGTGCCATGTTTCTAGGTCCGGCCCAACCCGCTGTCCATGCCGTGCTAGCCCGACCCGCCACGTGGCGTGCCTAGGCCGTGCTTAGGCCGTGCCGAGCCGGTCGGGCCTCAGGCGGGCACACAGAATAGCCCGGCCCAACTCCCACCTCTACTCACAATTGTTGATATTTTTACGTTCACGGGTAATGATGGCCGAAGTGAAAATCTCTTTCGTGTGCAGATTTTGCAAGCAACTGACATCTTCGAGTGGTATATATCCTGGCATTAATTTAAGCATTTGATAGTTCTCTAGCTTCCTCGTTTTATCTAACTCGTCTGTTCAGTGTTTATTGATTCATTTCCGTTTAAAAGACCTGGTCCTAACAATATAAAAAATAAGAAAGCAAGAGCAGCAATTTTTTTGTTAAGAAAATACTTATGTGGCTTATGTAAAATAAGGAGCAATTGAGCAATACCCAAGTTGTGGACTGATAATATAATAGAGATTCGAGAAAAAGCTTCGCAACATTGGTTTAATTTTGTTTCCTGCCTGTTTCTCAACCTTTCGTCTAAAACATGTCCATATCACTGCATATTCTCCAGGAACCAACACATAATTTCAGAACCTGACATATCCTAGCTAGGACTACGGCTGGAGAATCCCAACAAAAAGCTTCCATAGCAGGCCATCAGACATAAACGCCGCTTGCAAGAAGCACGAACAGAGATCCAAAGCCCTGCGGAACAATTAAAAGCTTACTTAGATATGCATCGATCACCCTATGGAATTGTGAAACAACCAACACTCTTTACAGGGGCATACCAGAAAGACAGAAGCAATGGCCGCTGTGACAATCTCCTTTGCTAAGCTACGGCTCCGCCTAGATGAAGTTGCTTCATAACTGAAATAAACCATACAATTAGCTAACAATAAGTGAATATTCTGCTCTCTTGATTGAAGCTCTATAGCGCTCTGTTGGTTAACAATCTATCTTAAATATTTAAAGGATACAGCTTGGTTCACTGATCAGTCTACAGTATTGTATAAATTCATCTCCTTGCTTCTTCTAAATAATTAGTTTTTCCTGACAGATAGCCAGATCATATCATTTGGCAAGGTAGTAATATAAGATAGATGTTGAGTTATAGTGCTAGCAGTTGATTCCTATAAGGCCATAACAAATCGTCCTGGTTAACTTCATCTAGCAGCAGACTAAAAAAGGACACATAAAATTGCTACTGCAATTAAACTTGAAGGTATGATGACTCCATCCATAAACTCCATCCATAACACAAGGTCAGGACTGGAGGTTTAAAAACTGATAGTACCGGAGCACGGATCTACCAGTGACCATGTTTTTATGTTATGAAACAGATAGGAATCTGAAACAAGATGTATATCGATAGATTATATAAGTCAACTAATTCAACATGACTGTATCATGCTAATTAGTATTATAACAAGTTTGGAAAAAGGTGCATCAAGGCGTTAATAAGAAAGAAGTAGAAAGGGAAAAGGAAGAGAAGTGTAATATAAACATAGTTTAATAATAAGTTCACAACTACGCTAAAAAAAAGTTCATAACACAAATACAAGATGTGTAAGACAACACACAACAGAGATGTTTGTCTGGCTTGACCTCCTCGCTGACAAGTTGACTACTTCGTTCGGGAAGGAAGCCGGCCATTAGATCTGATTTGGACAAGTACAATAATCCAAGTGAAGTCTTCTTAAGACTACAAGAGCTAGCTATTTTTCTCTTAAAACTGTTGGTGCCAGAACATTAGACTGGAAATGATAATCTAAACAGCCATGTAATGTGTCATGGGTGTGACACCTACCGTATGCAGCAGCAGCAGGTGCGCAACAACTGCTGTCTGGAGGACTGTTCGGCTGGATAGGAGGCTTCAAGATTAAGTTCGCTGGCATCCTAGCAGATTTGTTGTTTAGTTGTTGAGCAGTTGCATTAGATAGATTGCAGTGTTAGCGGTTAGACTCTATAAAACAGTATAGTGCATTCATTTGAGATGAAGCAATGAATAGCAACGAAGCCTCTCCAAGTTTATAAGTCCTGCCGTGCTCTTCCCCCTTTGGCCAGCTATTCTAGGTCTAATCTTCCACCAATCGGGGTCTTCCTTCACCTAATGCCGTTCTACCTTCACTCGTCACCGTTCAACCTCCATTTGATGGATGTTTACCCCCATGATGTGTTGGAAATTAATCTAGACTTGCCAAGTAATAGGGCGTTAGGATCCTGATGCAATCAGCATCGGATCAAATTAGCTTGTTTCCTTTATTAGGCTTTTCATGTTTAGATTTTTGGCTTAGGTAACAAGTTGATTAGAAAGTCTATAAAAGGATGTGTAATTACATATGTTTTGATTGAAGCAAGAGAAAATAGAAAACGTTGTGCGGCAGGGCAGCACCAAAAATCTCTCGCCTCGGTGTTTGGACCTCCACCTCGGACGTGTGTTCCTTCAAGGCGCGTACATTGTGTACGTGTGGGCTGAAGACAAGGATTGGTTGCTTGCTTCCATAACGCAGCGTGTGCGTGTCTTCACGAAGCTAGCGATACGCAGTGTCCGCTTCCATCGAGCCTTGCACGCGTGCACCTTCTAGTCTTGCCTCAAGTGCATGCGTGAGTTCTTTCCAAAGCATTAATTCTTGCCGGTCGATCAGTGTGTGCTTCATCCAAAGCCACAACGTACATGTGCAAGGATCCATAGCCATAGTGTGCGTGTGTTGAGTATCCTCGCAGTGTCGAGTATTCTCTCGTGTTGAGTATTCTCGCAGTGTCGAGTATTCATCGACTCGGTGCTAACATGATGAACTAGGTTCGTGACATGTAATGACACAAAATAACACACAGTTGGTTGCACTACAATGAGTGAATTGCACTAATTAGTTAGGGTCCCAAGGGCCCACGAAGTTAATCATAGTTTCTGGCATACTTATTAAGTCGTCGACTAGTTGAGTCGACAAGTCAGTGGAGCAATGGCGACTTAGGCCGGTGACTCGACTTGATAGGTGGGGTCCGCTTGTCAAGAAGAGCTCACAGAGAGAAAGAGGGAGTGAGGGAAGGAGCGCACTGAGTAGAGCTCACAGAGAGAAAGAGGAGGAAGAGCTCAGCGAAACTCTGCCGCCTTCGGCTCCCAACTCGCCGCCGCCTTCATCGCTTCTGCCGAGCTGAAGCTCCCAGCCGGCCGCCGCCCTTCGTCTCCCCACCTCATCTCCCTCCAGATCCCGCCGAGGCAGCTCCCAGCTCACCGGCCCTTCATCTCCCTAGGTAATCTACAGCTCCCTCCCTCTCTGTTCCCTCGCCCCAGCTCACTCCTCTCTCCTCTCTCACCCCAGCTCGCCCCTCTTTGTTCCCTCGCCCCTCCAGGCCTCGAGAGCCACTACTTCCATCACCCCAGCTCACCTCCTCACCCTCTCTGTTTCCCTCACCCCAGCCCCTCTCTGTTTCACTCTGTTAATTGTATATGTTACCCAGCCCCTCTCTGTTTCCCTCGCCCCAGTACCTGTCGACTAGTCGGCAAGTCGATCACTAGGAATCTAGGATCAATGTGTCGACTTGCCGACTTAATAACCTTGGTTTCTGAAACCATCCATAACTATGCCAGTTACCACCTACTTGGCAAAGACAACTGTGTGGTTTACCAGCCAAGACATGGACAGAATCAAGTCAAGTTACACAATCATACGGGTACTTGGATAGTTAAAAAATTGTCCTCGCCATGTATCTTTTGATCATGCAATTAAAAACATCATTTAATAATATTCTCGATAAACTGTTATTTTTTTCAAATAAAGTGCAATTGGACAGCTTGTGCTGCTTCAACAGTTTCTACATATCGTTTCATGGTTATTATGTGTATAAATAGAAGCTAGTTGTATATGGATAGTTTGTTCCACAACACTAAGATACACAAGCCCTTCTGTTCCCAAATGCTGCGTACTACCTACTACCTAGCAAGCTCAAACTAATCTTAAAGCAAGGACAACATGAATACCACCATTGAACATTGTCAGAAATTGTAGATGGTTCCTGTTCTGAACTACCAACGTAACTCTATTTTCATGTATCCAACAGCAGAAAGGACTAATAAACTCCATGGCGAACTACGCAACTAGCAAGACTCAAATCCATCAACACCCACTGACTGTTGCCACAGCTAAACCCCCAAAATAAAATTTTCTTAATCAAAACCAGAACCAACTGATCAAATTCACGGCATCACGCAAGCACCTCCCCCATACATCCACAACCAAACCAACACAACGGCGGATACTGACAATACATCAGGACAGGATGCTACCACCTACGGATCGAGCTAACAGTACAGCATCGCAGCACATCAGATCTCCAATTCGGACGCACAGCTCAGCCAAATTCCACATATAACCAAACAACTCAACGGCTACACGCATCAGATCAGATCTCACCGATCTGCGTAAATCTCAATAGGAGCTCGAGGTATATTAAACAGTAGCAGATGCGCAGAAGCTGACTTACATGAAGAAGGAGGAGGTGAGCATGAGCCCGACGGCGACCATGACGACAGCCAGCGCCGGGTACCAGTCCACCGGCACGGGGCTCGAGATCGCCTTCGCCGCCTGCGGCACCATCCCCAACGGCACATCAGAACAGTAAAGCCTAGATCCCGAGAAGAGTTGGTGTTCGCGGGCTTACCATTGCTTCGGATCTGAGCTGAGACTTCTTGTCGTCGTCGTCGACTGCCGCCTCGTCTCCGCCGCGACGAACTGACTGGTGAGCAGAACTGACGATCTCTTCTCTTCTCCCTTTGTTTGGGTCGTAGACTCGTGGGAACTCTCGTGGGCCCGTTGGTTCCGGATCCAAAGGTTTAGACAACAATCTCCGAAACTGACTGGGCCGAGCCCAAAATGTCGGGGTGGTAGGGATTATATAATATCCAGTCCAACAGGCCTTTCAATGTCCACCACATAAGTTACCCTGTTTGCTGTTCCGAGTAAAAGGGGCGGCATATCTCTTGCACATAGCATACTTGGTGGACATGTGAACATGAGCCATCTAAGCCATCCATCCAGCGATCCACGGTCCAGATCGAGTCTCCCCGCTCCCACCTCCCACTGAACGCCACAATTGTGATACCCCCCTCGCACTCTTCCAAACCCATGGCATTTTCCTCCTCAAGCCCCCGTCTGCGCTAGGGTTTGGAGGTTCTTCGCCGCACCCCTATTTGCGTCGAGCCCCTCCCTCCTAGTGCCGCATCGCCCCCAGCGCCGAGTCCCCTACGTAGGGGCTCGGCGCAGGCGGGAGCGCAGGCGCGTCGGCGCTAGTGGAGGAGGGGGCTCGACACGGCCAGCGCGCAGCGCGCGCACGGCATCGGGAGAAGGGGCTGCGGTGCAGGCGCGGCGTGGGGCGCCACGCACTAGGGAGGAGGGGGCTGGCCGCAGGGGCGGTGCCCTCCCACGCGGCGTCTTTGTTGTGTCGCCGGTTGCGCTTCTGCGTGCTGCCGCGCATAGCCCACCGTGATGCCATCGCTGTGCTCGCTCCGCGCTCATTGCCGCACCTCCGCCACTGATCCCTTGCCAGGATGCCCGTGTGCACTCCATCCTCCTCGCTCTCGCCTGTTGCCGACGCACCAACTTCTCCCCAGCCTCGATCCTCCATCCATACTCTCAATCACTGCCGACACCGCTCTGCTCCACACTGGCCTCACCCCTTCCCGCTCTCCACCCACCACCTGAATGCCGCGACACATGAGCGAGACGACGCCGATACAGACGGAAGCAACGCCGTCGCCCCGCTGGCGACAAAGACGCGAATACAGCGGTAGAGGCATGTGGAAGAGGGCGACAGCGTTGGGGCTGTGAGGAGGAGATGAGGACAGCGTGAGGAGGCAGGTATGGAGAGGGAAAGAAGAGATGGTCATGCCTGGATCCTCCAACGGCGCGGGGAGATGGGGCAGCGACGACCCGCCGCAGGATCCTTTGCCGCCGGTTTCACCGCTTGATGATGAGGTTGTCGTCGTGCGTAATGCGTCGCGATCGCCGATGGCCCGCTCCTTGAGGTTGTTGTCGCCGATTGGGTCATGGACGCCATTGGCGCTCGTCAAGGCGTCGAACTCTATCACCGAAGTCGCGACGCGCCCCATCCCACTCGTCAACCCTCGCGACGCCATCCTCAACTACTCTCAATTGCGCCACCGCCATCCCACGCAACGGGTGTGAAGTCACCACCTCTTTCACGTGGCCACACCGCCTCTTTTTCCTAGCCACATGTGGCCGCCGCCACCGTGGGAGGAGGAAGGAGGAGGAGTGGGGCGGGCGCGCGAGGAAGGAAGGATGGTCACACGCCTCACGACGACGCCGGAGACGCGGAGGCGAGAGCGAGGTGGAGGAAGGGAAGAGATGGGTTTGGGCCAAGGGGTTAGGTGTGAGCCCGAGGGACTAAGGTGCGACTGTGCCATGAAACGAAACGGGTCAACCAAGGGTAATATTGTCTTTTCGTGTGGCTATAACGGCAAAAACCGGCGGGTATTATTAAAATGATCAAAATGTGGTATTTAATCAAGAAACAAACAAAGGGGGGTAAAAAAATAATTACATCAGGAAAGAGAGTATAATCTCAAAACACATCTAAGCGGATGATAAGTAATCAATTCTCCCACAGAATGAGTAATGCCATAGTCGCTCTCAGAAAATGAAAAACTGGTTTGCCACTTTCCAATAATACTACTTTTTAGATCAATTCTCCTAATATTACAGTGGAAAATCCTCAAAATTAACCCACCCAATCTAGGTTATGCTAGGGCTGGCTTCCAGTAATACCGTTTTATTAGATCTTACGAAGAAATGCTACCACGTAGCGACATTGAGGTAGTGAAATTTACTAATTCAGGTAGGCCGTCCGAAATCTGTTGGACAAGGAATTAACGTTTCAAAACTACTATACTACTATCGCTGACAAGGCACCAGGGCTGTTTTGTTGATGATCAAAATGAGCTAAGTTAAAATTTTGGTATAGCTAAAACTTAGACAAAACCAAATTTTGGCAAAATAAAAGTGTTGTTTAAATTGTGGTTGGTGTTACCAAAATTTTGATGAGCGATTTTCGCGCCCTCGAATTACGCGCATATAACATTGAATTTCATTGTTATTACCAAATTTTGATAGTAAACCAAACAATAGACAATTTTCGTTGATGTTACCAATGTTTGTTTTGATTTGCAAAGGTAACAAACCAAACAGCCGTGTAATCTTCCAACCTCCGAGGCGAAAATGGCAATGTTTAAATCTTGCCTCAACCGTTGACACACTGTTTCGTAAGAATTGTCGATTGCATTACTTCTTGCCAAACTCTTACGAAGTTGCTGTGCAAAATTTGTCCATTCGGAAAAGCCAAATTCTCTCGCAAAAAAAAGGCCCGGTTTCGACGGAGCTCCTAGCAAATACCATATCCCTGTACGGCTATACAAGAAAAATAAACCCGGCGCTATACATTGGCCGACACAGCGGATGGGTCGGCGCCGGCGGCACTCGCCCACAGAGCGAGGTAGAGAGGAGCGTGCGAGGCCGTCAAACTGAGCCGCGCATCCGGCCAAAGTGGTGTGCATATCGAAGTGAGCGAACAGCTCGCCTGCAGCCGCGATCTCCATCACCCATGCGTCGCATCTCGCCTCGGCTCGTCTCCTGCTGGCGACGGGTCACCGGCCGGCGCCGAGTTCTGTACGCTTGCGCGACCCACGCCGTCCCGCGTACGTCGCTCGGACAGAAAGCACATGCATGCCCGAATTTTTTACAATTTAGTCTTTTTTTCATAAAAAACTCACATTTATACTCCCGCTAGGCCTTATTTTTTTGGACCTGGTGCGGCGGCGCGACTCACGACGCCGAGCTAAGACATATCAGCCATGAGTCATGGCGCCGAGGTACCGAACCCTACCAGCCGAGGCGCCACGCGTGGCGGTACGCAGGCTCGGCGCCATGACTCATGGCGGCCAGATGTATTACCTCGGCC